>CAUYQU010011793.1:0-37559 GCA_963574635.1 Cheracebus regulus
TTAAATCTTCTTTCAAGGTTCTTAGTTTCTTTGCATTGGGTTAGAACACGTTCTTTTAGCTCACAGAAGTTTCTTATTATCCACCTTCTGAAGCCTGATTCTGTGAGTTCATCACACTCATCCTCCGTCAAGCCTTGTTCTCTTGCTGATGAGGAACTGTGATCCCCTGTAGGAGGAGAGGCATTCTGATTTTGGGTGTTCTCAGCCTTTTTGCACTGGTTTCTTCCCATTTGTGTGGATTTATCCACCTGTCGTCTTTGTAATTGCCGACTTTCAGATTGGGTCTCTGAGTGGACATCCAGCTTGTTGGTTATGACGTTTTTTCTGTTTCTTAGTTTTCCTTTGGGGGGAGCCCCTTCCCCACAGAGCTGGGCCTTCCCAGGTTCAGCTGTGCTTGCTGTGCTTCCCGGGTTCAGCTGTGCTTGTTCTCAGTCCTCAGCGCTTCCAATTGCTGATCTCCTTATGAGGGGTGGGACCAGCCGAGCCCGACTAAAAGGGCACCCAGTCCCGTACACTCCGCATCGAGAAGGACCGCGCCAGCCAAAAGAGTCGCGCTGGCAACCCGTGTGGCTCCTTCACCGGGAATCTCCCAGTCTGTGGGCATCAAAAATTTGTCTGCAATTGCGGCATCCACTCGCTCTCTGCGCTTTCACTGGGAGGTACAATCCTGAGCTGCTGCTACATGGCCATCTTGGATCTCTCTCCACCCGGTGATGAATTTTTTCTGTTTCTTAGCTTTCCTTTGGCGGATGCCTGTTCCTCACAGAGACTGACCTTCCTGGGTTCGCTGTGCTTGCTGTGAAACTCTCAGTCCTCAGTGCTTCCAATTGCTGTTTTCCTTGTGAGGATGGGAACAGCCAAGCCTGTCCGTCCCGTATACTCTGCACTGGGAAGCGCCACGCTGGGGCACCGGCAAAACAGCCACACTGGCCAAAAGAGTCGCGCTGGCAACCCGTGTGGCTCCTCTGCCGGGAATCTCCCAGTCTGTGGGCAACAAAAATTCGTCAGAATGTGCGGCGTCCACTCGTTCTCTGCGCTTTCACTGGGAGCTACATTCCTGAGCTGTTGCTAATCGGCCATCTTGGATCTCTCCTCCCTTTTTTTTTTTTTTTAATTACATAGACCAATAGTTCCAGGAGACTGTGCTCTTCCTTCAGTGCTGAATTTCTAAATATGATTAATTTTGTTTTGAGAACTTCTTGCTAATAATGTTGAAACTTCATTGCACATAGATACCAGCAGTGATATTCTCACCATGCATTGCACCTTAAGATGTAAGATAACTCTCATGAATATCCTGTGGCAATTTGACTCCCATCCCATAAATAAACTGGGGCTCGCAGAGTGAGGGATCTTATCCCAGTTCCTCCTCCCAGTAAGTGGTGCAGGGAAGATTCAGTTCCACATCTTCCATTAAGCACATCCTTCCTTGCTCTGCACCGTCTGAGTTAACCCTTCTCTGCAGGACGCCAGCCCAGGGCACGACTAGAGCTAGAACTTCCACAGCCAGAGTGCATTTTCTTCCAGAGCCCAGGGAAGGCTTTCTTGCCCTTTGCTTGGAGAGAGATTATAAGAAATTTTTCTAGAGATTCTTTCCTGGGGAGAAGGGGAATGAAAGAAAGAGAGACAGACAGAGAGAGATAAGAGATAGAGACGGGGAGACAGAGAAGGACAGAGACAAGAGATAGAGACAAAGAGAGATGAGATAGAGACAGAGAGGGCCAGATCAAGAGACAGACAGATAGACAAAGAGATAGAGACAGAGACAGAGACAGAGAGATAGGCACAGGGAGAGATTCAGAGAGCCCCAGAGGAGCTGTTCTCAGGCAACAAGTCCTGGTGGAGGAGCCCAGCACACACAGGCTGTAAGGGCAGCCTCCTAGGCCTTCATTCTCTCTCTGTGTGTGTAAGAACAGCATTCCGGGGCTCACAGAAGAGGCTGTCTGGGGCTCCTAAATGAAACTGCAGGACAAAGACCCACTGGGTCTCACTCAGAGCAAGGCAACCTGCTTTGCCCAGCAGCAGAGAAAAGATATTCTCAGGAGCAAAACAAGAAACTCCAGGCCACATTCAAAGTCTCCTCCAACAAACACAATTCCAGTGGCATTGTTCCCCAATCAGAGCTACACTGACTGAGTGGCTCTTGTTATCTGACCTTCCTGTGAATGTGTGGGAGCATTCCAAGCCAACCCTGTCTCTTATGTAAGAGGAGTTTAGAAAGAGCCCTTTATGCCAGCAGGTGGTGAGGACCTATCCATGCTGACAGGTCTTCCCCACCTTTCCTCATTTGCTGAGCATGTCAATAGCTAGGACTGGGGCCTGCAGCGGGAACAAAAGCCCATTCATAGGCACAGTCTCAGGACAGTTCCTGGGGGATAATGCCGGGCCCCAGGCCTCCGGCTTCCAGGTTTGCAGCTCGCAGGGCTCCCTCCCGCCCGCTCCAGACTTCCGAGTGGACTCCGCAGTGTGACGCTGCAGGTGGGAGCCCAAGTTCATTTTCCACTGTGGGAAAAAATGTATGGAAAGCATCACCCTACTTTTATTCACAAACATCTCATCTAGACAATTCCTCAGTCACTGAATGGCTGGCTTTGCCTGCTATACCCAAGCTCAGCAGAGATGCTGGGGCTCTGGAATCTTCTCCACCGTGTGAACACACATCAACAGGGTGAGAGGTGCATGGACACAGCCCCGTCCTCAACTTTCACCTCTGTGTCTGTTCACGCATGCAACATTGAGTCCACTCTGTTGTGTTCTCATGAGGCACCCCGATTCATCTTCAGCTTTCAGGGCCAACAATAACTCCTGCTTCCTCTTTTCTCCAGATTCTGGCCTTTTCACCCGATCTTCCCAACAAGATTAGACACTGTTAATGCTCCAGGTGAACTATATTCTTTTCTTGGAGGCTCCCATCACAGCTTTGATCTAACAGGTATGTGCGATTGGTTTTACTGTCTTCTTCTCCCCTGTTGGAAGAGGACCATGTCCTGGTTTGCTTCCCCTGAGACGCTGTGCTAGTGCAACATCAACTACGGACACCATGAGCCAAATCCAGGCTCAGCCTTCTCTGTTCTCAGTGCTTACTGTGGGCCTCCACAAACAGTGAACCTGTCTCTTCCTTTGAGTGAGCTTCATACATCATGAAGACAGTGTTATTTTTAATGAACTGAATAATCTAAGTAATGCAATGGAAGAAGTTGGTGGAGAATCTAACCTGTCCTCTCAGTCTGGGAATTCACAACCTCACATTTGTCCTCTTGTCTCTGCTTGTCACTTTCTCCCTTTGGTAGTCAGGTTTTTAATGCATAAATCCTGATCCGTGGAAGAGAATTAGAACTCATGGTCTACTTCTGATCCAGGGGCCCGTTAGGTCGGTAACAATCTTTATCATCAGTGTAGCACCATTCATCCTTTTCTCATGTTGGAAGGTGTTCATTCACCTAATCCTTGTAAACCATGGGATGCGGTGGGTAGCTGCCATTCCCATCCCTATTTTACATGTGAGAGCTGAGGTGGCCAGAGGGTCAGTCATCTGCTGGGCCACACACTAAGTGGGGAAGCAGGCTGTGACCAGCTGGCCACCAGGGCTGCTTGCCTAGGACACATTATCAGTCACCCCACTGACGTGCTCCTAGCCACAAGCCTCAGGATTCACTGTCGACTGAGATAAGAGGTGATTCTTCAACTGAACACTGGAAAGAATAATAATTTTGGAAATAAAATAGTAAACATGGAAAGAAAAGAAATTTGGGAAATTTGTTTCCTTAGGAAAACTGTTGCTTTGCTGGATCTGCAGGGTGACTGCATCCCTCGTGAAGCAGCAGGTCTGAGAGGTTAAGCTTCTCAGAGAAATATTCACAATTTGTATGTAGAATGAACCATAGTGTAGCTACCTCCAGAAAGACAACGCTGAATAGGTAAGAGAGCCTTGTAACAGGAAGAGGCTGCTGTATTCCAGGTGGGTCTGGCCTACCCCACTGATTTCATGATTGAGTTCACACTGACAACCTCTGTCTGCATTTTTCAGATCCATGTGAAAAGCCACAGCTACCAGCCTCTCCGTGGGGTCCGTGACATGTTCTGATGGGGATTTTGCTTCTAATGTAGTCTAGTGTCTTTGAAACATCATTTTCTTCCTATCTTTCAAATTTGTTATTATTGTCTTCTGTATTTCATAGGAAAAACAAATATTGCTTGTTATAAGTTTCTATTAAAATATTCCATACAATTTTGCAGTTTTGATTTTCCATCCTTTTAAAAACTCTGTGTCATGATCTTTTCATCTGACTTTAACTTTTCAAGATTTCCATGTGTGTGGGAAACAATGACTTTTTTGTCTACAAATCCCGAGTTTCCTATTGCTCTCTAAGGAAGTTGCTCTTCTGTAACAACTGTGTCAGTATTTCCATTGCCTCATACTTAATTAACATGTTTCATTCATCTGTTGCAATTATTGTTTTTTTCCCTAAAAATGCCAGGTTTTAATATAGAACAGTTATCCCGCAATTAATTAGAACCTTTCAGCTCACTATTCTTGGAATATCCTTTTACAATTTTAGCACCCTATAGATGATCTGAGGCTCAAAAAAATTAATTTTATTGTTACTACTGAAATAATTGGAAACAATGGGGAGTGAGGAATATAGATTCAGCTGTCAGTAGATGTGTGATATGCCCCATTCCCCAAATCCTGGCCCCGTGGGAATTTCTTCATCCTCAACGTCAGCCCACAGGATGAGGATATGATGGAAAGGGGGGGGTGTAGTTTACTGTCAACCTTTCTTAAATACCCCTTTTCCAACTATTCTTTGATCTCTCCCTCTCATTCTCTGTGGGCAGGAAAATAGCTCAGTTTTTCATATTGCACTTAAATAAAAGAGTTGGATACAATGAGGTTTCTCTAAACACCATGGGAGCAAAAGGACTGAAGCTTCCAGAATTGCTCATTGACTGGAGAGTGTTGCTGAAGATGCCGCTCTGTTTAAAATTGCAGCATTTACAAATAAGACCTGTACCAGCCAGAGGCTCAGTGGTGGAGAAGGAGGCATCAGGTCGTGAGTGACAGTTCAGTGCTGTGACAAGAGGGGTGAAGTCCATGCCAAAAGCCAAAGAGAGATTAATTTTGCCTCTGGGCTTGTGGAAGTCTCCCTAAAAGAGGTGATATTTCTGGGAAGAGATATTTGCATACCACGGGACTTTGGAGGTGGGCAGAGCTGTCCAGAAGTGGGAAGACAGGAGGACAGAGTAAACTAACTTCACTGAGTTTCACCTGGGGGCCCAAGACGCAATCTCTGATGCTGGCAAGGAGTGTTCATCATCTGAACTGAGAATAAGACCAATCATGGGTCACTCTAGGTGTGAGCTCTGTTTAGCAATTACGCCTCAGGGGTACAGTTTAAGCTGCAATTTACCTCAAGTATTGTCATAACTTCCCAGGTAACAGAGCTTTTTGGCTCTGTTAAATGAACTGGAAGCTCCTAGTTCCTGGCCTCTGTGATCCTGTGACAAAGTGACTCTGACCAGGTAACTCTTCTGTTGGGAGAAGAGAGTTCTGCTCAGAGTAGGAGCTGGGGCCTGATAGGACAGGTGGTTCCTGAAGTATCTGCTCCCCCACCAGGGCTGCCTTGCTTCCTCCCATGTACCCTATCTCCTGTTCTGTACATACTTTTATTTTATTTTAATGTCTTTATTGTCTGTTTCCTCCCTGGGATGTATGTTCCAGGAGTATGGGGATTCTTGTCTCCTTTGATTTCCAGAGACTCAAAATCAGGAGCCCCTATCAGTTCCAAGGAGGAACGTTGCTTTCTCAAATTGGGAAGGGCAGGTGGATGGATGACATTTGAAATGAGTCTTGAAGAATGCCCAGGAAATGACTGAAAAGAGGATTTCCAGTTTGGGGAGCACCGTCACCCTTAATGTTTAGTTGTGTTTGGTTGAAAGTCTTTTCGTATTTATTTTTTCATATAATAAAATTTGCACAGTGATTTTCACGGAGTGATCGAGATAAATAGGTGGAGCTAGGAATATGTGTTCTGGGCAAGGACAATGGCCCATGATTCAGCCACAGACAGAGCACCGGAGGCCAGGTCCTCTGGGCCAGCCCTTGGGGGATAGTGAAAAGCAGATTCCAGAATCCCCCTCCCCTCACTAAGAACCCGCTTTATTTAACAACAGCCACTGGAGAAGTTCAGAGAAACCAAAAGACGATTCTTTGAAAAGATGAATAAAACAGATAAATCTCTGGCTGGAGAGGAAGTAGGGGCAGGGGACAAAGAGGGGAAAGAGGAGAGAGAGATGAAAACGGCACCAACAGAGATCCTACACAGCAAGGAACATAGGGAATATTGGGAAAACTTTATGTCAATAAATTGGACACATTCGCTGTTAAAACGGAGACTTTTTTTTGAGACACAGTTTTGCTCCTGTTACTCAGGCTGGAATGCAGTGGTACAGTCTCAGCTCACTGCAGCCTCCACCTCTGGGTTCAAGCGATTCTCCTGCCTCGGCCTCCTGAGTAGCTAGAATTACAGGCACCCACCACCATGCCCAGCTAATTCTTTTGTATTTTTAGTCAAGATGGGGTTTCACCATGTTGGCCAGGTTGGTCCCGAACTCCTGACTTCAGGTAATTTGCCTGCCTCGGCCTTCCAAAGTGCTGAGATTACAGGCATGTGCCACCGCGTCCAGCCAAGAAATGTTTTAAAAGACACAAATGATCAAGCTACATTTTATTCCACTGATGATGAAAAACCATTGAGAAGTCATTGCTGTGAAGTGAGTTGAGGGGAACGATGGGCATGGGAGCTCAGTCCCAGTAACTTGCAGCCGCCCAGGGAGTGAAGATGTGTCTTGCTGGGAGGCTGGTCGTGGCAGTGGCTGAGGGCATCAGGAACTAGAGAAGAGGAGTCATGGGGACCAAAGTTCTCAACATTATCACCAGGGAAAGCCATTTATGGTCTGAGGACCAGGGGTAGAAACATGCTTGAGAGGTTTGGGGAAACACCCATTCAGTTTTGGGGATGTCAAGGCTGAATAGCTGGTATCCAAATGCATAGAAGTTGAGAGACAGTTGTGCATGCTAGCCCCATGCAGGAGAAATGTCGGGACAGGAGATGTAAACATTAGGAAGCTATCAGCACATAGTGCAGCTTCAGAGGAGTGAGTGCAGTGAGAATGGGAGAATGAGACTGAGCCGGAACTTTTCTGGGATTTAGGGAGAAGAAGGAAAAATGCAGGAGGAAAGCCAGAGGCTGTGATGTGATGACAGCCGAGCCCACAGAGCCTTTTTTAAAGAAGTGATGTCAAAACCTCTGTCAAATGCTGCTGAAAGGCCTTTATAGTGAATACTGCAAATTTCCCATTAGTTCTGATTAAGTGAAATTTATTAGTGATCCCGATGAGAACATTTTCACTGAAAGGAAGGACCCCTGGAATGATGGAATGGAAGAAAAGAAGTACAAAAATTAGAGGCAGAGAATATAAACAATTCTTTCAAGGGGTTCATGATAGAAGAAAGCAAAAAAAAAAAAGTGGAAAGGTGAAAAATACTGTTAATATTCTGATGCTAGGGAAAATTGTTGTTAAAGTGAGGGATAATGTGGCTAGTATGATGTTGTTGGTAACTACCTAGTAAATGTTGATAGGGTTGATTGTGGAAGACAGTGTGGATATTGCTCAAGGATCTAGAACCAGAAATAAAATTTGACCAGATAATCCCCTTACTTGATATATACCCAAAGGAATATAAATCATTCTACTATAAAGATACATGCACATGTAAGTTAATTGCAGCACTATTTACAATAGCAAAGATATGGAATCAACCCAAATGCCCATCAATGATAGACTGCATAAAGAAAATGTGGTACATACACCATGGACTACTATGCAGCCATAAAAAGGAATGAGTTCATATCCTTTGCAGGGACATGGATGAAGCTAGAAGCCATCATCTTCAGCAAACTAACACAGGAACAGAAAACCAAACACCGCATGTTCTCACTCATAAGTGAAAGCTGAACATTGAAAACACATGGACACAGAGAGGGGAGCAGCACACATCAGGGCCCATAAAGGGGTTGGGGGGTGAGGGGAGAGAACGTAGAGGATAGGTCAATGGGTGCAGCAAACCACCATGGCACTTGTATACCTATGTAACCAACCTGCACATTCTGCACATGTATTCCCCTTTTTTTAGAAGATATAAAGAAAAAAAATTTATAAGATTGAATTGGAAATCCCCAAACTCCAACATTTTCTGCAGGGATCAAATACACAAAATTAAAATACATTTTAAATATACTATGTAATTTCCTACTTAATTGCATTATGAAGTGAATTATTCTGCAAAGCAAAAACCCTTTTAGCAAAGATCTGAGTCCTGTGCTGCATGACTCTTTGAGTCCACTTTCCTTACACTGGGCTCACTGACCAGCAGGACGTGGGTGACACTGATCCCAACTATCTGCTCATCCTGGTTGACAACTCGGGGATCACTGTGCAGCTATTCTCTATAGGGAACCCTAGACAAAAGGCCAGACAGGAACCTGAAGTCATTCCTAGCATCAAGGAATGTGTCTGGATGGACATTAGACATTTTCCAAGAACTTATTTCACAGTAATTAAGGCATTTCTTGGGAGAAGTTCTAGAATTTAGAAATCTTTTGGCATTTCTGGCTTAGCAGAGCTTTTTCCATTCAGACGTTCTTCCACTGCTTCATTATTTTTAAAATAAATGTTTATGGAAAGACATTGTTAAAGGAAAACAGAGTTTAGCAATTATTTCTATTCTGATTTTTTTGCTTAAATCCAGTAATAGTTTAGGTTGGATATCTCTGAATATTTTTAGTGTTGATCAACACTGATGATTAGTGATTTGCCTTTTTACAAGAAATTGATTGTATGAGTAGTCTGTACTAGGCATATAAGAAACATCGGGTTGAAAGCGTTACAAAAATAATATGATTTAACATTTTTTTCTTTCTTTCATCTTTCTTCCTAACATATTTATTGAAAGCCAACATGTAGTGGGAACTGTGTTTTTTCACGGAATTCAAAGAAGATACTGGCATAGTGTACTGCCTTATGGGATTCCACAGTCCAGTGTGGGAGCCTGTCAGAGAAATTAACACACAACAGTGGCAGCAGTGACACTGGGGTAATAATTAGCTACCACTGTGAATACTTTTGACAGTAATAATAATTCATCCACTGTCAAAAGTACATGCCATTACTTTCCTTATAGTTTTAGATGACAAACCTGAGGTGGGGAGAGGTTGAGAGACTTGTTCTTGCTGTCACAGGATTGATGAGCCACAGAGGCGCGCATTCCCACAGCCGGCACTTGGCATGAAGACCCTGGGAAGGAGCGGGGGAAACGCCCCAGGGAATCCAGGAGAACCCATTCAACAGCCCAGATGGAGGGTCTTAGAAGATACATAGAAGTAAGTCCAGAGAAGAGGGCTCGTGAAAGGTAGGCACTGGCAGAAATGAAACGATGAACGTCTGGAAGGTGAGGTGCATTGGCAGAGAGGAAATGGCAGTAATGCAGAGTAGCTGGAGTGGAGGGAGGAGGATGAGAGTCACGGTAGTGGGTTGAGGGTCTGGAAGGGCATGAGGGACCTGGGCGTTTTGTCAAGAAGATGGAATTCTGTCTAGTGGGTTTTAGTGTTACTGAACCAAACTGGACCAGTTTGCCCGCACCATGGAAAGTCAAACATCCAAGCACTGGGTTTTTTGCAGGAAGAAAGTTTGATTGCTGTTTGGACAGAAGAGAGCAGGAAATGCTCAACTCTGTCCCTCTGAGCAGGGATTAGAGCTTTATCAGCATAGATAATGAGGTGCGATCTGATTGGATCTTGCAGTTAGGTTTTGCTGGGAGACAGGATCTGACTGGATTCTGCCACGGAGTGATGCCAGGGCTAGATGTGATTGGATCCTGGATCCTGCTGTACCGTGTTGGCTGCTTAATTCAGTCCCACTCCTCTGCCTGAACACTTAGGTTCCATGGGTGCCTTGTTTCTCTGGGCATACTCCAGTTATATGACCTTCAACCTGGGGGTCCATGGCAACTGACAAACAACACACGACTCTGTTACATAAAAGCCGAACCAGGTTGGTCTGTGTGGTGACATTGGGCAGAATACTTGGGGTGAGTGAGGGCATGCTTTACAAAGAACATGCCATATGCTCCACAGAGATGGGATTAGTGAGGGAGAGGACTAAGGTAATAGATTGGGAAAGAAAAATCGATTGAACAAATATTTAGAAACTAAAAATGATGCAGCCTGGAGAATGCTTGTTTGAGAAGTGGGAAGGTGGAAAGGAATGTGGAATGTCCCCGACTTCCTGGACATGGTTCTAGCTCTTTTTCTTACAATACAAATCTAACTCCTTTTATGCATAGGTCAGATCAGTGTTTGAAAACACTGGTTCTGGGTTCCAGTCTGTGCCTTTCCACAGGAATCATTCTCACCATCCTTGTTATCTCCTCTTCACTGGAAGTCTCACCTCCCTCAGTCTAGATTTCACACTTCCCCCAATACAGCCATGATACAGAAGTTAAGTTTTCTCCTTTGCTTCTTTTATTTCGAAAGTTGCTTTCCATTCTTAAAATTTACTTCTAATCTACCAGCTGCACAGTTGCAGAGAATAGTTTTGATTTTGATTGATGCCAATTGCAATAGTATAAGGGACCTCTGACCATGAGAGGAGAGATCTAAGACTGATCTTCCCACTCTGTAAGTCTGGGATTCCATTGGGAATCTAGGGCTGAGAAAACTGTATCCCCATTGTAGACTGCTTTTCCCACCCCCACTTTGCACATCTCTTTTCCTGTGAGACTGTATGAAATATTTGGATGCCACAAGCAGATGTCATTCTAGTCTGAAGCTTCAGAGCCTACATGGTACCTGGAACACAATTGATATTTCAAAAAAGTGCCTAAGGAAGAAAACCATAATAACATCAAAGTGAATAAACCTGGTAGACGGCACCTTAACCAGATGACCAAGGTCATCATTACCAATAAAACCTGTTGATACCATGTACTGCTAATGATGTGATGAGAAGGACATTGCATGTGTGTGTTGTTCCTCTACAAAATCTGTAAGCCGAGTCTAATTATGAGCAAATACCAGACAAACCCAAATTGGGAACATCCTACAAGAAGATGGAGACATCTACCTACCAGCCCACATATTCTCACTTCCAACTTGTCTACCTGCCCCTGTAAGACACCAGACTCTCTTCTTTCTACAGAAGGTCTGCAGTGATGCATGTTCTCCCTGTTATAACCACCTGAATAACATCATCCTTAGTTGTCTGTTGCATTTTGACTTTCCCAAGACCGAGAAAACAAATACTTGTAATGTGATATTCTCGACTGCACTAACCAGATAAAGGGCATTTATGGAATACCTGGGGAAATATGAATAAAGTCTGCAGTTTAGTTAATAGTGTTGTGTTAATGTTTTCAATAAATGCATTGTGATTATGTAAAACGTTAACATTAGGGGAACATAGGTGAATTTTGTACTATCTTTATGAGTATCTGGTATGTCGAAAATTATTTGAAAAAATCCTTTTTAAAGTTTCTGCTAAATGGCTAAATAAATATCAGCAAAAATTCATGTCTCCACTGCAGCTCTGGAATCCTAAAATGTTGCAGTGGACGGTGGTGTGCATGTCCCAGAGCCCCCGTCTAGGATGTGGCACTCATCCTCCCCACTGCCAACTGAAAGAGGACAGCCCAGCCAGTGCTTTTCCAGGCATTACCTGAGCCAAAGACAGCCCAAGACCTTGCCTTTCCCCAGGGGAACCCATTTACCAAGACTAGTGACAGCTGAGGGCGGAAAGGCCTTGCCCCTTGTCTTATGGAGGGTGCCTCTGGGGCCCTTTTGGAGCCAGAGCTTTCTATCTTAAGAGCACATTGCATTACACATCTTGCATTTCATCCCAATTTTTTCAACTTCAAACCCCCTTGATTGTTGATCCCAACAGCATTCTCCAATAAACTTCCTCTTCAAAATCTTTGGGTAAGAGACTATATTCCACTGGACCTGACCTCTGTGAGGCATTTATTAGGTTGACACAAAAGTAATTGCGGTTTTTACCATTACTTTTAGTTGCAAAAAACTCAATTACTTTTAATAAAAGGCACACCACACACACACACACACACACACACACACACACACACACACACCCCTGTACTAATTGGGGTTCTCCAGAAAAACAGAACCAGTGTGAGAGGCTTATTTTTCATAATCAGTGCATGTGATTGTGGGGGCTGGAAAGTTGGAAATCTGCCGGGCAGGCCAGCAGACTGGAGAAACAGGGAGGGTTTGTATGCTGCAGTCCAGAAGCAGAATTCCTTCTTTGGGCAATCTCAGTCTTTGATGAGAGGGCCATTAACGAATTCAACTGACTGAAAAAGGCCCATTCACATATGGAGGGCAATCTGTTTTATGCAAAGTATACTGATTTAAATGTTAATCACATCTAAAAAAATACTTTTACAGCAACATCAAGACTGATGCTTGGCTAAACAACTAGGCACCATGACCTACCCAAGTTGACACAAAAAAATTAACCATCATAGTCCAACCACACTGTTGGCAAAAGTAAAAGCAATCATTGCACATAGTATGGGCCATGGCAGAGCGTGCTGTCTAGAGGAATCTTGCCTGTTATTATAGAAATATGTTTTCGAGGCCAGGACTCGAAATGGGAACTGTGAATTGAAGCACCATTCCCTGTGTGACGTCACTGGTATGTATTAAACACATGATTTTCTGGATTTGCACTTCCTTTTTCTTTTTGAGATGGAGTTGTACTCTGTCTCTGGGCTGGAGTGCAGGGATTTGATCTCGGCTCACGGCAACCTCTGCCTCCCGGGTTCAAGCAGTTCTCCTGTCTCAACCTCCCAAGTAGCTGGGACTACAGGTGCCTGCCACCACACCTGGCTAATTTTTGTATTTTTTTTTTTTTTTTTTTTTTTTAGTAGAGACAGCATTTCACCTTGTTGGTCAGGTTGGTCTCAAATTCCTGACCTCAGATGATCCACCCCCCTTGGCTTCCCAAAGTGCTAGGATTACAGTTTTGAGAAAGTCTCATGTCTCAGGAAGCCCTGCAATCCTGGGCAAAGCAGATGGCTGGCCACCATATCAAAGTTCTCCTGATTATCAACCTTGAGACTTTTCTCTTGAGATCTGAAGGGAGCAGACACCCCATTTTCACCTCTGTCTCGGTGGGGAGGAAAAAGGTGCACAGTAGCACTTTTGCCAAAGATATCCTCACATAAAGGCCTTCATTTCACCTGCACTCTCACTCTTGTCATATGTGAAAATTTCAGAGTCCAATAACCATTCTTGGAAAAGATCATATTTTTAGAAAAATATCATTTGATAATTTTAGAAAGTTTATTTTAAAAAGGTTTAAAAATATATTATTTAAAACACATTAAAATATATAACTTTAAAATTATCTTTAGAATTCGGCATCTCTTGAAAGGTAGTGCCACAGTTGGACTTCAGCTTTAGTGCCCTATCACACTAAAAGTGTTGACTAAAAGTGAAGCATTTACTCCCATCATTATCTGTATTTCCTTTGTGTACTGTAGATGATACTGTCAGCTTTGAAACATTTCACCTCACTTCTTGCCTCTAAGTTATATTGATATTTAACACAACCTTCAAAAGAAAGTTATATCATCACTTAGATGGATCCAGCAACAAGAATAATTAAGCCAAACTAATAATAATCTAATAATCAAGCCAAACTCTGAATAATGCTTTTGTCAGATGGCCTTTATAGTCTCCCAAATCTTCATCTCTACTTTTGACTTCATGAAAGACTAAAGGGTAAGAAAATCACTGATCTCCTTCTGAGCCAGATGAAAATGTTCTGTTTGATGAATTTTAAAGATCAGTAACTGTTAAAGGACAGTGTTTGTGGAAAATGATATGGCTTTGTAGTGTAAAACAAGACTCCTTTGCACTCACTTAAGGTTATACTTTTTTCCTTTTGCAAATCTTCTATTTTTTTTAATTCATTTTTTAAAGAAAGGTAGATAAAATAGATGATACATTACTTGGAATCAAGCAAATTAGTATTACATAATCTTGGTTTATCAGTTTAAATATCTTGTACCTAGGAGGGTATGCTGAATTATTCAAACATTATGAAAATTATTCTTTAGAGTTAGCTTAACCCTCCTTTTTCTTACTATGTAACAAAAATCACCTACACTTATTTTTTTTAGTAGAAGTACTATTTTTCTCGGAACTGTGTGTCAAAGAAGATAACAGAGAAGAAAGCACTGTGGGGTGTCTGGTTAACAAAATACAATCATGTTTCATAGCAGAGATTTTAAAGGCATCTGCATCCCAGGAAGATCATATCATCCAATAGCCTTCTCTCCCTGAGAGAAAAATTCCAGTCCCTTTCCTTGGTTGCATTTTCAGGACAGCTACTTTACAGGACTGTGGAGGTCAACCTCTGGAGATGGCAGGGTAGCAGGGTGGAGGGGAGCCTGGTATGGTGGGAAATACTTGGGGTTTGGCGTTCACTGGGCTTGACTCTGCCATTTAGGGCATAACCTTTGTCTGATTCTGAATGTCAGTATCTAGGAAGTAATACTAATGATTGCTTCAAAAAATTGTTGGGGGATTGTTGGCTGTATGAAGTCACTTGCTGAATATTTGAGCTAAAGTTTGAGCTATTGAGTGCAATTTCATATGTATTCCTTTTGTCTTATTGTGGAAATATAGCCTACGCACACATTACATCTTGCAAAATGGGAAAATATTCTCCTAATAAATTCCGCTGTGCTATGGGAAATGAAAAGGCTGCAAATTTTAGACTCTATAGGGACTCTAGAAAAAATTAAGCCTGTAATACTTACATGTACAGCAAATATTAACTTCAACCCACCTCCTACCCAAATTAATTTAAATTTAACATTAGAATATCACTTACTTCAGTTCCTATTACCTGATGTAGGATATCCGGCTTCTAACAATAAAAAATTATGAGATATGCTAAAAGGCAAGATAAAACACCATCAGAGGAGACAAAACAAGCATCAGGATCAACCTCATAAAGGCAGAGATTTTGTAATTATAAGACAGATATTTTAAAATAACCATGGCTATGTTGCAGGCTCCAAAGCAAAAAACAGGCAACATGCAAAATCAAATGAGTAATATAAGCAGAGAGAACACATTGCTAACAAACAATAATAATTAAAAAATACTAGAAATCAAAATAACCTGTAACAGAAATGAAAAGTGTCTTTGATGGGCTCATTGATAGATTAGGCATAGCAAGGAGAGCATCAGTGAGCTTAAGATTATGTTGAAAGAAACTTTCCAAACTTAAATTCAAAGAATGAAAACCAAAAAACAAACTAAAAAAGAACATAACACCCAAGAACTATGAGACAATTTCAAAAGGTTTAGCATGTGTTATTGACATATCAGAAGATGAGAGAAAAAGAAGCAGAAGATATATTTAAAGAAATAGTGGGTGCAAATTTTCCAAAATTAATGACAGACATCAAACCACAGATCCAGGAATTTTAAAGACTATAAAACATGATAAATAAGTGTAGTTAAATACACCTAGGAATATTACAATTAAACTGTAGAAAACCATAGATGAAGAGAAAATCTTGAAAGCAACCAGAGAGGGTAAAAACACCTAACAGATATATAAACAAAATTAAGAATTACATTGGACTTCTAATCAAAGACCATGCAAAAAAGAAGGGAATGGAGTGGAATATTTAACACTTGAAGAACAAAACAAAACAAACTCAGAACCTTGAATTCTACATCCTATATAATGATCCTTTAAAAGCTAAAGAGAATTAAGGGCCTTCTCAAACAAAAACTAAGAAAATTTATTGGCAGTAGATCTAACCCCTAAGACATTTTAAAAGTAGTTCTTCAGGGAGAAGGAATGTAATATTGCTCAGAAACTTCAATCTACCTAAAGAAAGGAAAGCATCAATGGAGAAATAAGTGATTGTAAAATTAAGTTTTATATTATTCTTATTCTTAATTGATTGAATAGGTAGCTGTTTATTCAAAGTACCAATGGTAATAGCGCATTAGGTGATTATAGTATAAACAAGTAAGAGAAATGAATGACAACAAAGTTAAGAGGGACAGGAAGGAGGGATTGGGGTACACTGTTAAAGGTGCCTGTACTACCATGAAGTATTATGGTATTATTTGAGAGTGGACTTAATTTGGTTGTAAATATATATTGCAAACTGTGGAGTAGCTGCTGAAAACATTTTTAAAAAGAAGTATAATTGATATGCTAAGAGAAGGGACAAAACTGAATCATATAAAATACTCAATTAAGACCAGAGGGGGCACAAAATGCAGAAAGAAAGAAAGAAAAAAAAAAAAACCAACAAGTGCAAAAAGTAGAAAATGGTCCCCAAATCGTAGATTTGAACTAATCACAAAAGAAATCACTTTAACTGTGAATGGTCTCAATATAAGAAATAATAGAGATTGTCATAGTGGATAAAAATGATAACCAACTATATGTTGTCTAAAATAAATTCACTTTATATAGAAAGACACAGATAAGTTAAACATCAAGAAAGGAAGAAAGCTATAACATGCTTACACTAATCAAAACAAAGCTAAATTAGCTAAATTCATTTGAGACAAAGTAGATTTCAGAAAAAGGAAGACTGTCAGAAATGTAGAAGCCCACTACATAATGATAAAAAATATTCCCCAAGAAGACATGATATTAAATTTACAGAAAAAATAAGAAGATAGTGTAGCTTCTATATATTCCGTACTGACTTTCCTCCTTTTTAACATTTTACATTAATATATTTATTATAATTCATGAAGAAATACTAATACATTAATATTACCTAAGTCCATAGTTTATTTAGATTTCTGGGGGTTTTACCAAGTGTTTTTTCCCCTGTTCTCAGATCCCGTCCAAGATACCACACTGCACTTTGTTGTCATGTCTCCTTAGGCTCCTTAGGCTGACAGTTTCCCATCATTTCTTTGTTCCCATGACCTTGATGATTTCATCCACCTAGAAGGAAAGAGAAGCACTCCCTACCTTGGATGTCAATGGAGGAAAGATGGGGCAGTGAAACTTTTGCCTACACCTGGAAGTAATGTTAGTAACTCCTTTCCCCAGTTCTCCTGCCATGTAATATCAGAGAAATCCAGCTAACACAGAAGTTTTCAATAAGATCCAGAGTTTCATAAGATAATACCCAAAATGTCAATCAGTAATTACTCATAACACCAAAGACCAGAAACTTAATGAAGGCAAACAATCAATAGATGCTAACACAGAGGTGATAAAATAAATTTAACAGGATTTCAAAGCGATCAATAAAAAAAAAAGCTTCAATGGGCAATTGCAAACATATTCAAAATAGATGAATTAATAGGAAGTCTTAGCAAAGAAGTAGGAAAATGTACAGAAGGACCTAGACTGTAAAACTGAGGAATACAATAATTGAAGCAAAAAATCCTATGGGTGCATTCAAGAGCAGAATGGAGGGAGAGAGAACAGGAGCAGTAAACTAGAAAATAAAAGAATAGAAATTACCCAATCTGAACAACAGAAAACAGACTAAAAGGAAAAGAGAAAGGATCAGAGCCTCAGGAATTTGTGGGACAGTAACAAAATATCTAATATTTATATTACTGGACTACCAAAATGAAATGAGTGGCTGATAAGTACTTGACAAAATAAGAGGTAAAAATTCCCCAATTTTGGCAAATACATAAACTTACAGACACAAGAGACGAAGGGAAGCCCAATTATGATAAACCCAAGGAAATCTACACCCAAACACCAAAACACAACATAATCAAATTTCAAAACACAAATCACAACAAACTCACGTCTGTAATCCCAGCACTTTGGGAGGCCGAGGTGGGAGGATCATGAGGTCAAGAGGTCGAGACCATCCAGGCCAACATGGTGAAACCCTGTCTCTACTAAAAATACAAAAAATAGCCGGGCGTGGTGGTGCGCGCCTGTAGTCCCAGCTACTCTGGGGGCTGAGGCGGAAGAATCGCTTGAACCCAGGAGGCGGAGGTTGCAGTGAGCCGAGATTGCACCACTGCACTCCAGCCTGGCAACAGAGCAAGACTCCGTATCAAAAAAAAAAACAAAAAAAAAAACTGTCTTAAAGACTCCAAGAGAAAACAACAACCTAACCACAGCAGAAAATAAATATAAATTCAAATTATAGATTTCCCATCAGAAATTATAGAGGCCAGAAAGAAGTGAAACAGAAATTTTTAAGTGTTGATTAAAAAATAACCCAGAACCCTATGGCCAGTGGAAATAGTCTTCATGAATGAAGGGGAAATCTAAACACTCTCAGATAAAGGTAAACAGTGGGAATTTGTCACAATTAAGCCTACTCTAAAAGAATGGCCCAAGGACATTCTCAAAATAGAAAGTTAACAATAAATACTCTTCACAATTGTGAACAGTGCTGCAATAAGCATATGTGTGCATGTGTCTTTATAACAGAATGATTTATAATCCTTTGGGTATATTCTCCACCAATGATAGACTGGATAAAGAAAATGTGGCACATATATGCCATGGAATACTATGCAGCCATAAAAAAGCATGAGTTCATGTCCTTTGCAGGGACATGGATGAAACTGGAAATTATCATTCTCAGCAAACTGATACAAGAACAGAAAACCAAACACTGCATGTTCTCACTCATAAGTGGATATTGAACAATGAGAACACACAGACGCAGGAAGGCGAACATCGCACACTGGGGCCTTGGGGCAGGGGGCTAAGGGAGGAATAGCAGGGGGTGGGGTAATTGGGAAGGGATAGCATTAGGAGAAATACCTAATGTAGATGATGGGGTGATGGATGCAGCAAACATGGCACACATATACCTATGTAACAAACCTGACAATCTGTACATGTACCCCAGAACTTAAAGTATAATAAAATTTTTTTTTAAAAATAAAGAAATAGGGGAAATGAAACAGCAGGACAAACAAAATACAGTAAGCAAACATGCATAAATACAATATACTTTTCCTCTTGAGTTTTCCAAATAATGGTGCAGCATTAAAACAAAATTACAGCTATCTCCTGTGATTAATAATGTATGTGAAATAAATGTTTAAGACACCTATGTTATAAATGAGGTAGGGTAGAAAAAAAAAAACTAAGGAGAGATAATGTTTCTAGATTTTACTCAAATGAATAATATGATGACACCAGTAGACTTTGATAAGTTATGAATATAATACCAGAGAAACCATAAAAAAGCTATACAAAAAAGGCACACCCCAAACACTACAGAAAAGCTATTCAAAAGGTACATTCTAAATGACTACAAAAAATGAAATGTAAACAATCTTTAAGTAACATAGGAATTCAGAAAAAAAGAAAGAAATGTTCTCTCAGAGAGAAGAGACAACAAAAATAAAATGGCACATTTAAGCCTTAACGTCTCAGCAATGGTATCATGTATAAATGGTCTCAACATAGCAATTAAAAGGCAAGTTTTGAGAGTGGATTTTATAATACGACACAACTATATACTGTTTATTTAAAAACTTACTTCAAATATAACCATATAAACAGGTTGAAAATAAAGAATGCAGCAAGATATCTCATGCAGGCAACAATCAAAAGAAAAAGGGAGTGGACTATACAATATATATATATATATATATATATATGAAAAAACATATAGGTATATATATGAAAAAACATAATGAGCATGAGTTCATGATATTACAGTAATTACTTTAGATAAAGTTGAATATAATAAATTAAGCTGATTTAAAGATGGTCTAAAGAAAAGTACTAAGTAAATAAGGGTACAGCAGATAAGAAGTTAGGGTAAAAGTTGTGCAGGTGGTAAAATAAACATTAGAGCAAAGAAAATTATCAAAAAGAAGGACAGTCTACAATGACAAAAGTGTTAGTTCACCTAGAAACCAGAGTAGTTAGTATAACCACTAAAGAACACAGCTGCAAAATATGCAAAGGAAGAATTGATAGAATGGAATTGAGTTGGAGACAAGTGCTCAGTTTTAGTTGATGACTTCAACAACTGTCTTTCAGAAATAGACAGAAGAAAATCATCAGAGACATAGAATAACTCACTATACTATCAACCAAAAGAGTCAAATTGTCATGTATAGTTCACTCTATCCTAGAAGAACAGAACACATAAAATTTTCCTGGTATTCAGAAAAAAATATACCAAGGTAGACAATATTGTGGACCGTAAAACAAATCTCAACAATTTTAACACAGTTGAAATAATGCAGTGTATTTGCCAAACACAAAGAAGTGAAACTAGAAATCTGCAATAGAAATAGAACAGGAAAATATTTAAATACTCAAAAACTAAATAACACACTTCTAAATAATCCATGGGTTTTTCAAGGAGGAAATCTGTCAGAAAGCAAATGAAAAAAAATTTGAACTTAGTGAAAATGAATATGCAATATATAGAAATTTGCAGAATACTGCTAAAGCAGTGCTGAGATGTAAATTTATATCACCAAGTGAATACCCTAGAAAAGAGAAAAACTCTCAAATCAATTATATAAGCTCCCACCTCAAGAAACTTCAAAGAGGTAATTTTTCAAAAACATCAATAAAATTGACAAACCTTTGCTAAGAATGACAAGGAACATAATAGGTAAGATAAAAACTATACAGATAAAAAGTTAATCAGGGGCTGTCACTAGAGCCCTTGCAGATGTCAAAAGAATTAGAGAACACTAGGAACAACTCTACACATATAAATTTAATAGTTTAGAAGAAATGAACTGATTCCTCCAGAAGCACAAACTATCAGAACTCAGCCAATATAAAATTGATAATATGAATCACCCTGTAACTGTTAAAGGAATTGGATTTGCAATTAATCTTCCATCTCAAAAAAAAAAAAGTTCCCAAGCCCAGATGGTTTCACTAGAGCATTCTACCAAATAATTAAAATGAATTAATATTCATTCTTCACAATCTATCCCAGAAAGAAGAAAAGGAGAGAAAACATACTAATTCATGTTAAGAAACCAATATTACCCTGTTATATAAACCAAAGACAGCACACACAAAAAAACCCAACCCTACAGATTAACATCCTATATGAATATAAATGTAAAAATTCTTAACAAACTGTTAGCAAATAGAATTTGGCAATATATAAAAGAAATTAAACACCATGATGAGGTGTGGTTTATTCCAGGATGAAAGGCTGGTTTGATATTTATATATCAATTATTCCAATGTACCACAATATTTCTAAAGTGAAAAATCACGTAACCATATTAATTGATGCAGAAAACACATTTGATGATATCCAAAATCTATTTATAATAATAGCTCAGCAAGTTGAAATGAAGGAGAACTTGAACTTTCATAACTTTTAAAGATTCCTTAAAAAAAACTATAGCTAACATTGTGGTCAATGAAGAAAGGGTAAATGCTTTCCCCCTCTAAGCTTAGAAACAAAGCAAAGGTGTCTGCTTGCTACATACTTACTCAACACAGGACTGAAAATTTTAGTAGATATCAGACAGAAAATAAATAAAAGAAAAATATCTGTGATAAATAAAAGATAAATATCTGTGATAAATAAAACTGCCCTGATTTGCAAGTGCCAAGGTTGTTTGCACAGAATATCCCATGGACTTTACAAAAAAAAAAAAATCCTAGAGCTAATAAGTGAGTTCAAGAATGCCACATAACGGAAGATAAACATACAAAAACCAATTGTACTTCTATATACTTGCAATGAGCATTCAGATAACAAAATTTAATATACTGTATTATTTTAAATCTCTCAAAAAGTAAATATGTGCAAATCTAGGTAAACATGAACTATACAGATACATATATACATGCAGGAAACTATAACATGTGGATGAAAGAAATCACAGAAGATCCACATGCATAAAGAATTATACCATGTTCACAAATGGTAAGATCCAATGTAGTTTAAAGACAATTGTCTCCAAATTAATATATATCTTTAAAGTAATGACTATCAAAGACCCAGCAAAATTTTTATAGACTAGATGAGATTATTTTAAAATTGATTTTGAAAGGCAAAGGAACTACAATAGCTAAAATAATTTTGAAAAACCAGAATAAAGTTGTAGGAATCAATCAACTTGATCTTAAGCCTTATCATATAAATAACTACAGTAATCAAGATTATGAGGTGTTGGTTGCATAGTTCAAGGAAACAGTATAGATAACCCAGAAATAGATTCTCACAAATATGCCCAACTGATTTTTCACAAAGGTGCAAATGCAGTTCAACGAAGGAAAGATGGCCTTTTCGACAAATAGTGCTGGAGCCATTGGTGATTCATACACAGAAAAACAAACCCCATTCTAAGTCTCACACCTATTATAAAAATAAACACAAAACAGATTGTGAACTTAAGTGTAAAATATAAAACTATAAAACTTGTAGAAAAAAAATAGAGAAAAGTTTTAGGGTCCAGGGTTAGGCATAGACCTTAGACTTGAAACTAAAAGCGTGATCCATAAATGGAAAAACAGATAAACTGAGGTTCATCAAAATAAAAACTTCTGCTGTGCAAAGACTAGAAAGACAATGAATGAAATAAAATACACTAGGAGAAAATGTTTGCAAACCATGTCTGACAAAGGACTAGTATCTAGAATACATAAAGAATTCTCAAATGTCAACAGTAAAATAAAAAAAAAATGCAGCCCAATTAGAAAATAAGCAAAATACACTAAGAGACATCCCATCAAAGAGAACATATCATTGGCAAATAAGCATATGAGATGCTCAAACTAATAAACTTTCAGGCCAATGCCAATTAAAACCACAATGAAGCATCACTACATACCTACCAGGAAACAAAAAATTTTAAGAAAAGATGATCAAATGCTAGCAAAGAATCAGAGAAACTGGGTTACATTTATTACCAGTGAAAATGTCAAACTGTACAGTCACACTAGAGAGAAAACATACTAACTCATGTTAAGAAACCAATATTATCCTGTTATAAAAAACAGACAAAGACAGCACAAAAAAATTGGCACTTTATTTGTCATTTTATTATAAAATGAAAGATGCAACTACCATATAAACTGGCTCTTGGGCACTCTTGGGTATTTATCCCAGAATAACAAAACCTATGCTCACACAAAAACTCATTTGTAAACACTTATAGCATCTTTATTAGTAATAGCTAAAAACTGAAAACAGCTCAGATGTCCTTCAGTTGGTGGACGATAAAACAAAGTGTAGTGTGTCCATTACATGGAATACTGCTCAGCAATGTGTGTGAATGAACTACTGAAAGGCACAACTTGGAAGAAACTCCAAGCATATGCTGAATGAAAAAAGCCAATCCCAAAAGTTTATATGTTACCGGATTCCATTTATATAATATTTTGCAAATGACAAAATTATAAAAATGGAGAACAAATTTAGTGGTTGTTAGGGATTCAGGAGGGAATGGGCTGGGAGGGAAGTGAGTGTGGCAATTAAAGGGCAACACCAGGGATGCTTGAGGTGAAGCAAGTGTTGTATCAATGTCAGTAATATCGTTGTTACATTTTATTATAGTTTTGCAAGATGTTACATTTGAGAGAAACTGCTTAAGGGATGCATAGGACTTCTGCATTATTTTTAATAACTGTATGTGAATCTATAAATATACCAAAATTTGAAAATAATTTTTAAAAGGCAGTGATTTTCACATTCGATATAAAAGCAAGACTCAACCACGTCTGTTTATTATGTTATAAATGATGAATAGACTGTAATCACAAGAAAGCTGGAGTAACTATTTGAACACATCAAAGTAGATTTTATAGCAAGTAATATTATTAGGAATACAAAAAGTCATTTCATGTTGATAAGAATGTTACTTCAGCAAGAAAACAACAATCCTAAATATGTTCACACTAATTAATAGGGTTTCATAATCCATAAAACAAAAATTCATAAAACTACAAGAAGTTTTTAATTTTTATTTTAGGTTTGGGGGTACACGTGAAGGTTTGTTACCTTAACATGTGTCACAGGGACTTGTAGTACATATTATTACATCACCCAGGTGTTAAGCTTAGTACCTAATAGTTATCTTTTTGGTTTCTCCCCTACCTCCCACCCTCCCCACTCTACATGAGACACACCAGTGTCTGCAAAAGAAATTGACACAATTATATTTAGTGAGTTCAGTAGCTTTCATTGAAAGACTGATAGAAGAAAAAGAAAATCAGTAAGGATGTAGAAGAATTATAGAACATCATCAAACATTGATTCACTTGACAGTTACAGAAAACAGTTGACTTAACTGCAGCTGAACACACATCCTTTTTAAGTGCTATGAAACATTTACTAAGGAGGATCACATTCTAGATCAGGGACCAGCCAACTATAAATGTATACAATGATAACTAAAAAACATTTCTCAATAAATTAAAAAATACCTACATAAATGGAGAGCTATACCATGTTCTTTTATTGGAAAAGTCAATATTATTAATTTGTCTATTCTCCAAAAATTAATCTGTCACTTCACTTTAATCCCAAATTGAAAACCTGATTCTGAAATTCAGGTAAAAATGCAAAGGACTTTGAAAAACAACTTAGCAAAAGAAAAACAGTGTTGGAGTGTATATACTATCTGGCTGGTTATTGAGTTCTTTATCTTATACATAAGATATTTTTATCTTATATATAGGGCTTATATAAGATATAGGGTAAATGGTAATATATGGTAATTGAAAGTGCATCAAGATAAAAAAATAGATTAATGACTCAGATTACAAAGTCTAGAAATATAAACCACCACATATAAATACAGTCTTTTTGTTTTTGACAAAGTTAAGTAGTTAGTGGAGAGAGAAAATACGAACTTTTCAACAAATACAGGAGAGCAAGTGGGTATCCATAGACACACACACAAAATTTCTTTCTTTCACACAATATGCAAAAATTAACTCAACGTGGATCACAGACTTAAATGCAAAATGAATAGCTATAAAATGTCAAGAAAGACGAGGAAAAATTTTTTGTGACATTGAGTTAAGCTAAGTTTTTTTAAAAACAATATCAAAACATAAGCTGTAAAGGAAAAAAAATTGATGCATTGAACTTCATCAAAATCAAGTTCTGTTCTTTGGAATACATGATTTCAAAATGCAAAAAGCAATCACAGACTAGGAGAGTGTTTGTAAATTATATGAGATAAAGAACTCAATAAAGATAAAACAGAAAATTCAAAGTGGCAAAAATTTGAACTTCATTTAAGAAGAAACATAAATGGTACATAAACACATGAAAATATGCTCAATGCCATTAGTCTTTAGGGCAAGGCAAATCAGAATCACTGTGACATACAATTGTGCATCTATCAGAGTGTCTAATATTACAAGACTGTCCATATTTGGTGTTGAAAAGCATGTGGAACAACTGGTACTTTATTTGCTGGAATGTGAAAAGGTGCATTAGAAAACAGATTGACCATTTCTTAAAATAACAGACAACCCTATTATACACCTCTGGATTTTTCCCAAGAAAAATAAGTGTACACCATACAAAGACTTGCACACAAATGTTCATAGCAGCTTCATTTGTAATAGCGCCAAAGTATTTAGAAACAACACAAATGTCCATTGACAGTAACTGGACAAACAAATTGTTATATATCCATATAATAGAATTGAGTGCAAATAACAAAGTGATTTTCCTATTCTCTCACTCAAGGACAATCAACACAGAAGCCTTCTGTTACCAAATGTGTGGGACTTTCCCCCATGCATTAAGAAAGCACCATTTCTTCAGTGGATAGCAGCTGTAGGCCCACTAGATCAGTTCAGACACTATCTACCTGTCTACAGCATCAGATTCCACAGGTCGAGCATTCAGTCCCCAATACTGCCTCCCACTTTCAATAGCAATTGCAAGTTCTGGGTTATTTTACCTGTCATGACTCTTCAAAGCAAACCCAAGTTAGGGAGAAAGGGGGTGGCAACCAGGGGTGGGAGGGGTCCTTGAAATTCCCTTGTTTTCCAGAATATGTAATAATTACTTCATCCCTTTTCCAGAATAGCTAATGATGGTTCCACTCCCTAGTTAAAGAAACACCCATAAAATTAAAAACCCAAACTCCAGTACACACAACACCTTCTAATGAGCCCACCTGCACTTCTCTCTTAAGTGTGGACATTTGCTTTGCAATAAAAACTTTTTTGCCTTTCTCACCACACTGATTTAACCATGAATTTTTTTTCTTGAGATAGTGTCAAGAACCTGAAAACTGGCTGGGGCTGGGGTCGCACCCGCAGACATCCAAACATCTGCCTAAACTCTCTAGCAACATTAAGACTGACAAAACAGCCTCTGTAGCAATAAGACTCCAAATTCCAACCTGATTCTAGTATAACACCACATGACAGATAGCAGGCTCTGAAAGAAATCAAAGTAACTTACCTCAAAATATATTTCTTTGACATGTTTTGAAGTAGCCTGCAGAGCTCTCTCTTGTGGGGGACATTTATATTCTGTAGAGAATTCCCTTCCCTTTCCAGGTCTTTTTCTGACCTTGAAGAGATTAGCTGAGAGTCAAGCACCTTTTAAATGTCTGAATAGGGGCCAGGCATGGTGGCTCATGCCTGTAATCCCAACACATTGGGAGGCCAAGGCGTGCGGATCACTTGAGGTCAGGAGTTTGAGGCCAGCCTGGCCAATGTGGTGAAACTCCATCTTTACTAAAAAATACAAAAATTAGACCAGCATGGTGGCACATGCCTTTAGTCCCAGCTACTTGGGAGGCGGAGGCAAGAGAATTGCTTGAACCTGGGAGGCGGAGGCCACACTGAGCCGAGGTCTCGCCACTGCACTCCAGCCTTGGTGACGGAGCAAGACACCATCTCAAGAAAAAATAAATAAATAAATGAAGATCTGAATAGGAAATATTTGCCATCTATTGCCTTTAAGGGTGGCTACCTATGAGACTTCAGCTGCATAATAAGAACCTTGACCTCCACAATCCCTCCTTTTAACCCAGATATTCCCTTCGATTGATTCCAGGTCTTTAGATAGTAACTTAACTCTTTTAACCAATTGCCAGTCAGAAAACCTTTGAATCCAATTATGACCTAGAAGCCCCCCACCCACTCCAAGTTGTCTTGCCTTTCCAGACCAAACCAAAATACACCTTGTGCACTTTACGTATATTCACTGATGTCTGCCTGTAACTTTCTGTCCCCCCAAAATGTATAAAATCAAACTGTGGCCCAACCACTTTGGGCACATGTTCTCAGAACCTCCTGAGGCTGTGTCATGGGTCATGGTCCTCATACTTGGCTTAGAATAAATCTCTTCAAATATTTCACAGAGTTTGGCTTTTTTTTTTTTTTTAACACTGCGCCTGCAAAGCCTTATTGATTACCTAACCTGATTTTAATGCTGCTTCACATTATGAAGGTCAGCACTCTGAACAGCATTCCCTGGTGAACCACATGCAATTCTCTGGCAACCATGTCTTACAATTATCAGATACAAGATACTTATACCCCATTATTTTAGAAGGGAGAAACAATTCTGCATTTCCACCTTAATTAAAGATGCCAACAAATTTCTCAAACATCACCACCACATTCTTACATACCAGTTTAAAACTAGCAAAGATTTTAGTCACATGTAAATCATGTGAAACATCAATTATCTAATATTCAGCATATTTAATGTACGACTCCCCTAGACAGCAGTAGCATAAGGCATAGGCATAATGTGAGAAGAGCCGGCATAGCCCTCTAGAGCCTTCTCTGACCTGTCTCCTGTGTGCTCAGGTTTCTGATTTGTATAGTTAATGTGGGGTAAGTTGTTAGGACAACTGCCTTTTAGAATGAGACTTGGGAGCAGACAGAATCTGCTCCTTCTCAGCTCCTCAGGACCATGAACTCTTGCCCCACAGGACTTCCTGGGTACCTTGGTGGCCTCAGCCACTAGGACAGCACTTAGCAGCACATTGTGGCACACAGATGTAGGCTGAATTGTTGAGAGACTCAGACTAGGAATTTATTACATTTCCTTTACTTCCAGCTGCCAAAACAGTCATCTAAAATTTAGCCACATGAAAAGACAGCAAATACAAATTTAGCCATTTATAATCCAGGTTTCCTTTTTCTTCAACCAGCATCTCCCCACCCCCCAGTTCTCACATGCTGTTTTTCTTTTTTCCCACTAAATCCTCTCTGGAAAGGACAGGAAAGAAATGAGACTGGAAACCTGAACTTCCATTGTCTCCCTCTGTGAGCAGGTAGCCATGTGCTTCCTTCCTGCAAGAAATCTCGACTTCTCAGGCCTGGATGTACTCAGCAACGCAGCTGTGAGGAATGAGGATACTGTTGAGGGAAAAGGCACTGAATGAAACTCCCAGGGTTCAGTCTGAGACAGCCTGTGACCCTGGGGCTGACGAGACCTCTGTGCCCTGTGTCCCACCCGCCCTATACCCTATGGGGGACATTCCTTTGGGATTTCCTACTGCTTCCTAGTCCTCATCTCATGCACCTATTAAGGCCCTGTGGGAACAAGCTTCTTCCTTTCTTGTTTATTTCATTTTCTAATTCAAGCCATTTCAGTAAGTATTCATGGAGCTGCAGGCATGTGATGAGCATCTGGCTCAATTTTAGAAATATGCATCTACTGAAGGAGTCCCATAAATAAAGACTAAGAGGAAACCTTAGGGTAAGGGTGGATTCTGGCTAAACCAACAGCAGAATTCTTGCTGAAGACAGGGCCAAGTAATCAGACATCGCCTGGGGAATGGTGGAGGATGAGGAACCTGAAAAACAATCAAAGATGAGGAGTTCTTGCTAAATTAACATAGCAAGGTTTTGCCAGATTTGGATTTTACAAGGAAGTGCACAGTTGGGCCTAGGAGAAGGTTCAGAAACATGGCTAATGTTTGGTCAAGCAGAGAATCTTTTTCCGAACCTCCACTGAGCATCTGTGAGAGAGTGAAGACGAAGAGAAGGGAATTGTAGTAAAATCTTTGGGAGATAAGAATAATGGAACCCACAGTGAAGATGGGGAATAAGAAGCATGCACTGGTAGAGATGGCAAGGGAGCTATGCAGACAGGTAACAACTAAAGGTAAACAGCTGGCAAAGAAGCTGAGTTCAGTGTGGGGCCTGTTGAGTCAGGGTTTTGTGAGAGCTCCAACTGTAGGCAGCCAGGAGCCAGATGAATATGGGGATAGAGGCAAAGAGAGAGGTGCGTAGTAAAGATACTGATTGAGAATTCCTATAGACTAGAGGTCAAAGTTAATTAACAGTCCACTGTCATACCCCTCAGTGGAAGAGGAATGGAGCAATCAGGCAGAAATTATGAAAAAGCAGGACAAGATGAATGTCAGGAAGCCCAGGTAGGAGAGCCCTTCCAGAAGGAAGGAATGGCTGACAACCAATGCAGCAGAGAAGCCTGAAGGATGACACAGTACAAAAGGACCGTTAAATTCAGCAGCTTCAAGGTCATTCATGACCTTGGTGAGAAGGGAACCAGTAAGATAACACAGACAGACTGCAGGAGCATCTCTACCTATGATGCTTTTATTTACTCAGCATTCCCAGCTCAGGCATTTGTTAGAGATGTCAGAACAGCTGTGCTTCACTATTAAGGCTAACCTAGATCCATTTTAACAAAGCTTGTAATCTTCAAGTAATTTAATGCCTATCAAAATAAAAGCCAACACACATTAAACATTGGAGTCAAAATCCAATCACTCAAGAATGTAACACTCACCATTTCTAGACTCCAGCTAAAATTTACTGGACTTGTGATGAAACAGGGAACTCTGAACCATAACCAGGAAAAAATATTAGTCAATGGATACCATACTAAAACCATAAGTGCCAAATTAATGAAATTGACAGCAGGGTCTATGAAACAACTATTTCAAATATGCTCACAAAATTAAAGACAAGGATAAACATAAGAAGAAGAGAAAATGAAAATATAAAAAGGTGAATGCAACTTCTAGAGGTAAGGATGTTATATTTGAAATAAAAAGTATAACTGGAATGAATTAACAGCAGATTAGTAGCTGCATAGAAACAGAAGAAAAGAAACCAAAAACTTTTAAAACACATATCTCCTTGAGTGTTAGACTATACCAAGTATCTTAACATAGTTGTACTTGGAGTTTCACAAGGGGGAAGAAAAATAGGTGGTCTTTTTTCTCCAGATTAAAAAATCCCTTATATTTCTGTATAGCAGAGTATTCAGAGAAAGAGTGGCTATAAATTTCCCAAATTTGGAGAAAGGCACAAGCCTAGAGATCCAAGAAGTTGAGCAAACTCTAAGCAAGATAAACTCAAAGAGTTTCAAACAAAGAACACATCATAAACTTTAGAGGACTAAAAGAAAACTTTAAAAATCTTGAAAGAAGTCAGAGGGAAATTGTGCCTTACCTGTAGGGAAACAGTTCAAATGGCAGCTGATTTATCTTCCATAGAGACCACAGAGATTAGAAAAAAGTATCACACAAGTTTCAGGCACTGAAAAAGATTGACAACCCAGAATTTTATATCCTGTGTAATAATCTTTCAGAAAAAAGGAGAAATAAAGATATTCATGGAGAAGAGAAAATTAAAAGAATTTGTTGTAAGCAGATCTAACCTGCATAAATGGCTATGGTAAGTTCTTCAAATAGAAAATCATAAAAGAAGGACATTTAGAGTGTCAGGAAAGAAGACAGAAAAATGAAAAGAGCAGAAATAAGGATTAATAACACTAGAATATTCCTCTCCTCATGAGTTTTCTATACTATATCTGATGATTAAAACAAAACTTATGATACCATCTGATACACAAGTCAATGATATTTAAAAGTGAAAGGATATGGAAACTAAATGGAAGTCAGCTTTCCACACTTTATTCAAACTGGCAAAATGCTTATATTGACAGACTGTCATCCATCTCATATATATTGTAATATTTAGAAAAAAAACAAAGGCTTTACAAAGATATACATAAAATATACATAGATATAGACAAGTAAAGATGAAATGCCAAAGAAAAGCAGTAACCCAAAAGAATGCAATGGAGAATCAGAGAAATGAGAATGGGAGGAATCAAACAGAAAACAGATAAAAAAATGGAAGTTGTAAGCTCTGATGTATCAATAATAACATTAAATGTAAATGGAATTAATATACTAGCTAAAGGCAGAGGTTGCCAAAACAAAACAAACAAATAAAAACAACCACAGTCTAATAAAATTCTTAGCATTTATTAGAAACTCATTTTGGATTTAAAAACATAGGTAGATTGAAAGTAAAAGTATGGAAAAAAGATATACTGTGGAAACATTAATTTTTAAAAAGTAAGTGACAATATAAATTTTTGATAAAATAGACTCTACAAAAGAAAATTATGAGATGAAGAAGGATATTACATAATGACAAATATTTAAAACACTAAGAAGACAAATGATAATAAATGGGTAAACCCCAAAACATGTGAAGCAAAAAGAGACAGAACTGAAAGGAGAGACTGACAAATCCACAGGTACAGTTAGGAACTTTAATACTCCAACTTAGCAACTGTTAGATCTGCTAGACAAAAATAGCGAGAATATAAAAAGTCTGAGCAATATAGTCAACCAAGAACATCTAACTTGTCTATATGTATATTTAGATATAGGTTAATAGATAGGCATATATAGATATATACCTACTGTCAACAACAGCAGAATACATATTTCTTTCAAGGGCCTATGGAATAGTCATCAATGTAGGCCATTTGCTGATGTTAGAGTATATACTGCAATATGTTCTCTAACCAAAATGGAATCAAACTACAAATCATAATAAAAAGATAAATCTCTAAACACATGCATATTGGTAATACACTTGTAAATGTCAATGAGTCAAAGAGAAAGTCTCAAAGGACACACACACACACACACATACACGTAAACCAAAAAATAAGTTCCACAACTGATTGACAGACACTCCTTTTGACCAAGGGTGTTCCAAAATTAGCCTGAAAAACTAGTTCAGGCCATGATGAGAAGTGGGAGTCAGACATGCTTCATTATACTCTCCTCCCCTTAGAAGTCAGGCTCAGCTGGCCAGCATTAACATGAAAACAGTGACTTTAAGATTGATAGAATGGACTATTTAAGTCTGATAGGAAACATTCCTTTATATTGATTCTATCTGCATAACAGGAACCTTTGTCTCCACAAACCCTTCTCTGAACCCAGACATTCCTTCTATTGATTCTAGGTCTTTAGACAATAACTTAACTCTTTCAACCAATTGGCAATTAGAAAATTCGTTAATCTATCCAGACGTGGATGCCTCCACTTTGAGTTGTTCCACCTTTCTGAATTGAACCAATGTATATCTTGTGTGTATTGATAGACATCTTATGTGTGTCTAAAATGTACAAAACCAAACTGTAGCCCAAACTCTCTCTCTCTCTCTCTCTCACACACACACACACATATATAATTGGATAATAATTAAAATATAAAAACATAGCATATCAAAATGAGTGAGATGCAGTTAAAGGAGTTCTAAAAATAGAAATTTACAGCACTCAATATTCACATTAGAAAAGCAGAAATTTCTCAATACATAATCTAAATTTCTGCATCAAGAAACTAGGAAAAGAAGAGCAAAATAAAACTAACAGTAAACGGAAGGAAGAAAGTGATAAAGATATGGAAATCAATGAAATAAAAGCCAAGAAAAAGAGAGAAAATCAATAAAACAAACAGCTAATTCTTTTAAAAATGAATAAAATTGATTAGACTATAATAAGTATAAAGACAGAACACAAATAATTACAAATATCTGGGATAAAATCTGATGTGTGCAGATCTTGTAGCCATTAAGATGATAAGATCACAGTTAAAATGGCTTTATGCCCATAAATTCAACAACTCGAAAGAAATGGATTAATTCTTCAAAAAACAAAAACTACTAAGTCAGTCAAAATGAAGTAAGTAATATGAATAACTTTAGCCATAAGAAAAATTAAATTAGGGATTTAAAACTTACCAGTAAAGAACCCTTGTGGTGCAAATGATTTCACTGGACATTTAAGCCAAATATTTAAATAAGAATCAACTCTAATTTACATATAATCTTTTCCAAAAAAAAAGAGAAACACTTTTCATCCCATTTTATATGAACAATATTACTGTAACACAATAATGTCACAGAAAATTCTAAGATTCTACTACAAAAAATGAAAACTGTTGAGCAATATCTCACAGAACTTAGATGTAAAACTCCTCCATGAAATGTTAGCAATTTTAATTTACCAATACTAAAAAATTATACATTATGACAAAGTGAAATTTATTCCAAGTGTGCAACCATGTTTCAATGTTCTAAAATCAATCAATGCAACCCAACATATCACTGGCTAAATAATAAAAATCAGATTATCACATCAATTGACAACAAAAAGAAATTCGACTAATCTTTTTTTAGTCAACAAGTTAGGGATTCAGAGGAACCACCTGAATTTGGGAAAAATTATCCACAACACCCTACAGTTAACACGATACTTAAAGGTAAAGCACTGAAGGTTATGCTGTAGGATCAGACACAAGACAAGGATAAGCATTTGCAATTTAAAAGCTCCCAAATAAAGGAATCTCTAGTGATTTCACTGGAGATTGAAAGTAAATATTTAAATAACAACACTAAGTTTACATAATTTCTTACATAGAATAAAAGTATAACACATTCTAGCTACTGAAGTAAGGGAAGTAAAATAAACAAAAGCCAGAGAAATTGGAAAGGAGAAACAAAACTATTCTCGTTTGCGGATGGCATTGTTATCTTCACAGAACATCCCAAAATATTCTGCAAATGACCTTACTAGAATTAACAAGTGGGTTCAGCAAGGTCACAGGAAAAAAGTCCACATAGAAAAATCAATTGCATGGCTATGAACAAACAATAAATCTGTGGGGAAAAATTAAAATATTATACCTATAACTATAATCATTTCAAAGAAAATTAATACTTTGGCATAAATATAAGAAAATCTATCTAAGGGTTCTATGTTGAAAATTACAAAATTATAATGAAAGAAATTAAAGCCACCTGAATAAATGTAGAGGCATGCTATGTTCATGAATTGGAATATTAACATACTAAAGATATCAATGATCCTAACACAATCTACAGGCTTATTAAGTCCCTGTTAACATTCCAGCAATACTTTTATGTAGCCTTAGATATAAAATGGCTAACACTATTTTGAATAAAAATAGTCAGAGAAATTGCTCTACCCAATATTAATTCCTATCTAAATCTGCAATAATCAACATCAGTTGCTACTGGCAGAAGAAGCCTGTTTCCACCTTATGCAAAAATTTTCTCTAAATGGAACCTAGACTTAAATGCAAAGCTAACACTATCACACTTTCACAAAACAAAAACAGAAAAACATCTTCAGAATCTAGGGCTAAGCAGAGTTAATCAACTTGACACCAAAAGCATCCATAAAAGAAAAATTGATCAGTTGGACCTCACCAACATTACAAACCTTTGCTCTGTGAAATACTCTGTTTGCAAACTACATCTCTGACAAAGGACTAGTATCTAGAATACATAAAGAACTCTCAAAACTCAGCAGTAAGCAAAACACATTGAAACCAAACAAAAACCAATCCAATCAGAAAATTTTACAAAGACAGAAAGGGGTATTTCAGCAAAGAGGATGTACAGATGGCAAGTAAGCACGTGAAAAGATACTCAACATCATTAAATGACAAGGAAATGCAAATTAAAATCACCTTAAGATGTTGCTACACACCGATAAGAATGATTTAAATAAACAGTGAAAATATTAAATGCAGGCCAGGATGTCGAGAAAATGGATCACGCATGTGTGTTGCTGGTGGGAATGTAAGATTTTATAGCCACCTTGAAAGGCAGTTATAAAACTGTAGAACTTATAAAACTATCCAGGAAACTGAGTAAAAAAGGCACATGCTATCTTAGTGTTATTTCTTACATTTGCATTTGAATGTACAATTATCTCAAGAAAAAAGTTAATTAAAAAACACTAGTCCTGTATCGTATCTCCAGCTTTCTTCCTTCCCTATGGTAACACTCAGGCCAGGGAGAACATGGGAAGAGTCTAGATTCTGCTGACCACATTTATTTAATTGACTAACCGCAACTTGCAGGATGGTTTCCAATTTGCGTTTTTAACAGCCTAGAAAGCAATTTTTGAAAAACAGATGAACAGATCCCTCTCATCTGCTCATCTGACCTATTAATACACAGTGTGAAGGCAAATCCTTTTCTTCTCCTACTTTTTCCTGCCTCAAATCTACTTTTTTATCCCACTTTCTGCTGCCTGCGTTAGTACTTTCCTGTCTTAGTCCATTTAGTGTGCCTATAAAGAAATACCTGAGACTGGGTAATTTATAAAGAAAAGAAGTTTATTTGGCTCACAGTTCCACAGACTGTACAAGAAGCGTGGCACTGGCATCTGCATCTGCTGAGGGCCTCAAGCTGCTTCCGAAGGGCATGTCCTGAGATCACAGGGTGGGAGAGACAGCAAGAGGGAGTGGCTGGGGCGCCAGGCTTTTCTTAACAGCGAACTCTCTCGGGTACTAATAGAAAACTCACCCACCTCAGGAGGATATTAATTCATTCACGAGGGACCCTCCCCCATGACAAATATACCTCTCATTAGGTCACACCTCCAACACTGGGGATCCAATTTCAACGTGAGATCTAGAGGGACAAACATCCAAACTGTAGCATTTTCTTAAGAAAACACCAGAGTCCTGGCTCTGCTTACAGGGATCTTCCCAGGAAATCATGTCTCGTCTCTGATTTCCATCATATTTCAAGCCGGAAGGGACTTCATTCTCTAGGAGAATGGGAATGATGATGTGTTATTTTTTATTTTTCAGATTTGGGGCATTGAGTTCGTTCATAGGGTAGAATGTGTGTGGTTCTAACATTGAATCTTTGACTATAGGATATGCTAGCTTCTGGAACATCTGCTATGACCCATTTACTTCAACAAATCCAAACTCCAGAGCACTTGACACTGTGATCTCAGCCCCAGTGGTGTTCCCCATCTCACCTCCTCAACCCACCAGCTCCTCCCTTTCTCTCCAGCTGCAGCTACTGCTCACCCTCATCTGGGGTCAGTTTGCCTGGTTCCTCCTCTCTGCTTTGTTCATGCAATTCCTCCTCCTAATACGTCCTTAACTGCTCCTTGAACGTGTTCATTTTCACCATCCAGCTTCGATGTTCTTCGTGCCATGAGGATTTCTACTAATATTTCTTCTAAAATTAATAGCATTAATCTGTGCCTATCTTGTGGCCACCCTGCTCCCTTAGATATGGCATCTCTAATCTATTAAAATTATTCATATACAGTCTGACCTTCTCTGCCAAGTATCTCTAGTAAACTGGCAGATTGCCTACTATATGGTATGAGCTCAATACATACCTGCTCACTGAATCATTACATGAATTAATTACAAATAAAAAAATGTCCATTGGAATAAGTGGTCCTAATTTTCAGAGTGTAACGAGATACTAAAATGGAAAATACAATCTAAATTTTCTCAGTTTTTGTTGAGTATTAAATCACAGTGACTTTTACAAGAATTTATTGTATTATATATTTTAACTTTAAAAAGCTTTGAACATCTTTATAACATGTTTAATGAATATGTATATAATGCTATTATAAATAAAATCCATACTTTATCCGGATTTCTGCATTTTTTTTTCTAATGTCCTTTTTCTATTCCAAGATCCCATTCAGAATACCATATTACATTTAGACAGTATGTTTCTTTAGTCTACATTTGTCTGTGACAGGTTCTTAGACCTTCCATGTTTTTGATGACCTTTACATTTGTGGGGAGTATGGTCAGGTATTTTCTAGGAGGTCCCTCCATTGAGATTTATCTGATTTTTTTTTCTCATGATTAGACTAGGATTAAGGATTATCGGAAGGAAGACCTCAGAGATTAAGTGACATTCTCATGGCATAATTCCAAGGACACAAACTATCAACCTGACAACATGATTCATAACTGTTGATGTTGGCCTTGATCAACTGATTGAGATATAGTTTGTTGGATTTCCTTGTCTTTTTTAATGTTCATTGCTTTAAATATTGAGGACTTACTTATTGGGTTTACAGATTGAAAAAAAGGTCTTAATAGGGACTTTTTGGAGCACATTATATTGCTTTTAGATAATTATTCTGGGGAAGTTGACATTTGAAATTTCCAAGATTCTGTTCTTGCTTCTCTTCCTCTTTCATGCTTCCTACCTGTGGGCTACATCAGTCACAACTGCAGCTTCCTCAAACACCGCTGTGCAGATGGCTCCTCAACGTACAGCTCCAGCAATTGTCCATTTGCAGTTTCAAACCTACATTTTGAATATCATCAAATTGTCATTAGCACCTCAAATTTATCATGACAAAAATTTGTGCTTATTTCTACACACACACACACACACACGCGCGCGTA
>CAUYQU010011794.1:0-26061 GCA_963574635.1 Cheracebus regulus
CTCCCGTCCTGCGCCTGGCCTGCGCTGACATCCATGTGCACCAGGCTGTCCTCTATGTCGTGGGCATTCTCGTGCTGACAGTCCCCTTCCTGCTCATCCGCGTCTCCTACGTGTTCGTCACCTGCGCCATCCTGCGCATCCTTTCTGCCGAGGGCCGCCGGGCCGTCTCCTCCTGCTCCTCCCACCTCACCGTGGTCCTGCTGCAGTATGGCTGCTGTGCCTTGGTATACTTGCATCCCCAGTCCAGCTCTTCTGTAGATGAGGACCGCCGGTTTGCCCTTGTTTACACCTTTGTCACCCCTGTACTCAACCCTTTGATTTACACCGTTAGGAACAAGGATGTCAAAGGTGCCCTGAAAAAAGTGATCAGTACCAAAGGGACATCTGAGTCCTGAAGGCTCAGAGAGACTGAAAGGGGCACCTGGGCATGTGACAATGGTAAAACTCTTCCATGCAAATGTTAGATTTACCTTTATTGTCTCACAATTTGGACTTTCATCAATTCTCCGTGCCTGATGCACTTAGTTGCTACAGATTATTCTCATTTTTTAGTTGCTACAGATTATTGTCATTTTTTAAAAAAAGTCTCCTAAAACCTTGAAATTCCAAAAAGTGAAGACTGCTATCATTCACTTAATTCCAAATTTATAGGTTTATATTCCCTCTAAAACAATATACAAAAGAAAAAATTTATTTTAAGAAATTGGCTCATGCGAGTGTCAAGGTGAAAACAAAAAAGGGCCAGGTGTGGTGGCTCATGCCTGTAATCCCAGCATTTTGGGAGGCCAAAGTGGGTGGATCACTTGAACCCAGGAGTAGTTTGAGACCTGCCTGGGCAACATGGTGAAACCCTATCTCTACAAAATTATATATATGCCAGGCATGGTGCCACATGCCTGCATATATATATATATGAGTTAGACAGGAATGGTGCCACATGCCTGTATTCCCAGCTATTTGGGAGGTTAAGGTGGGAGGATCACTTGAGCCTAGGAGGTCAAGGCTTCAGTGAGCTGGGATTACACCACTGCACTTCAGCCTGGGCAACAGAGTGAGACGCTCTCTAAAGTAAATAAATAAAAGCAAAGAGGAGTTGTTGGAGTGGGTCTTGTTGTCCTATAAGGCATTTACCTCAGGGGATGCCACTAGAGAAACAGTAGAGTTAATCTCAGTCAAAGGCGAAGTGGCTGCTTTACTGGCAAAAGACTCACCAAAATTCAGGGGTTCTATGTTCCCAGCTTCATCAGAATCATCTCATATGTCCCCATTCCAATTTTCTAGAGCCCATTTCTTCTCAATTCATGCCCTCACTTTAACAGTACACATCTTGCGAGGATAGGAATTCGATATACATTGTAAATCACCCATTCACAGCATGAGATTCTGTGTTTGGTTATCAGACACCTCAGTTCTACCACTACAGGAGATATGGGTCTTTTTTAGGACCGACATACAAGTTGTTTGCATCATTTATGCAGTGCTTGAGCTTAGAATTTGAACTCCTGACCTCATTCTTTCTTTTCCACTTGGTCTAGTGCAATAATGTAATAGAAGCGGACAGTCAATTTCACTATACTCATTAGTTTGACAAAAGAATGTGAAAGTATTATATGCTCATTCACCCAGAACTTTGCCTCTTATAAATGTTTGATTGGATGTATCCAATAGTAATATTTTGCATATCCCTATTGCCACTTCACACCATTGACCTTTAGTGCTCTCTCTGCTATACAGTCAGATTAGAGAACTAATTTCACAAACCCCATAATCAACTCAGAAATTGTATCCCTAAGATTCTGTTCCTCCAGAACTACTCTCAGTACAAACTGTGTTCATCAGAGTTCTACAGAGAAGCAGTGCCAATGGTAGGGAGAGAGAAAGAAGGAAGTTTATTCTAGGGAATTGGCTTATGACTTTATGAGATTCACCAGTCTAAAATCTTCAGGATATACCTGCAGGGTGATGGCATGGGAAGGCTTGATAGTACAGTTTGTGTTCAAAGGCTGTCTGGAAGCAAAATTCCTTCTTTCTGGGAAGCTTGTTCTCTTTTCTCTTGGGACCTTCAACTGATTGGATGAAGCCAGTCTTCATTATGGAGGATAATTTGCTTTACCCAAATCTACTGCCTTAGATATTATTCTAACCTCACAGGAATGTCTAGACTAGTGTTTGACCAAATATCTGGCTACCATGGCCTAGCAAAGATAACACATATAACTAACTATCACAACCCAGAAAGTAATGAAGGATTTTATATAAGTTTAGATCTCAATGATATTATGTCTCTTCTATACCAAACTCTAAGAAAAGGCTTATAACAATAGTTAACTATAGAAATAGAAACTCATCAGCTGGGTGTGGTGCTTATGCCTGTAATCCTATGGAAGTTCACAGCAGGAGGATCACCTGAGGTCAGGAGTTCAAGACCAGCCTGGTCATCATGGTGAAACCCCATTCTCCACTAAAAATACAAAAATTAGCCAGGTGCAGTGGCACAAACCTGTAGTCCCTGCTACTCAGTGGGCTGAGGCATGAGAATTGCTTGAACCCAAGAGGCAGAAGTTGCAGTGAGCCAAGATTGTGCCATTGTACTACAGTCTGGGCAACAGAGCAAGACTCCATCTCAAAAAAAAAGAAAAAAAGGAAATAGAAACTCATCATGTGAAATATTGCTTTGAAACATGCAGCCATCAACTGAGTCTTAAATACAATATATATTTAGTTTCAAAAAAGTCTCATTCTTATTTTTTTATTGACAAATAGTTGCATATATTTATAGGGTACAGTGTGGCCTTTTGAGATATGTATACAGTAGTCCCCTACATTCCAAGACCCCCAGTAATGCACAAAACCATGGATAGACAGAACCCTATATATACTATGTTTCTTTCATATATATATATATATATATATATATACCTATGATAAAGTTTAATTTATAAATTAGGCACAATAAGAGATTAACAACAATAAAACAAAACAGAACAATTATGACAATATGCTAGCATTGCAACTCTTGTGCTTTTGGGGCTATTATTAAGTCAAATAAGGGTTACTTGAACACAAACACTGGGATACAGCAACAGTTGATCTTATACCCAAGACAACTAACAAGTGACTAACAAGTGGGTAGCCTGTACAGTGTGGATATGCTGGACAAAGGGATGATTGGAATCCTGGTTGGGAGAATTTAATCATGCTACTCAGAACAACATGCAATTTAAAACTTTTGAGTTGTTTATTTCTAGAACTTTCTATTTAATATTTTTAGATTTCAGTTGCCTATTGGTAACCAAAACCTCAGATAGCAAAACATGAATAAGGGAAGACTATTGTATATAGTAGAAAGATTAAATCAAGGTAGTTGACATATCCATCATCTCACCAACTTACTATTTTTTGTGGTGAGAATGTTTAAAGTATATTATTTAAGCAATTTTGAAATACATGGTATATGATTATTAACTATGGTCACCATATACTGCAATAGACCAATAAACCTTATTCTTCCAGTCTAACTGAAACTTTATACCCTTTGATCAAAATCTACCTTTTCTCCATCCCTCCCCAGCTCCCAGCCTCTGGTAACCGCCTTTTTTTTTAAGATTGATTCCGTATCTTGGCTATGGTGGACAGTGCAGCAATAAACATGGACTTGCAGATATCTCCTCAACATACTGATTTCATTTCCTTTGTATATATACGAAGAAATGGGATCATTCTCATTAGTTTTAATATTTAGCAAAATATTAAACCCTTAGTCTAATAATTTATTGAAAGCAGTGTTACATTATTTAAAAGAATGGACACTTGTTCTCCTCAGAATCTTCTGATTGTCCATGCACTTTCTTTAAGGTCCTAAAGAGTCACTGGATTTTATTGCTGCATAGTCAGAGGGAAGTATTGGATAAAATCAGGAGAACAGAGTTGATTCTATTTTTGCCAGACTTTTTGGGCACTTCACACAAATCAAGTAATTTCTCTGGACCTCAGTTTCTTCATAAAGATATCTGACAACAGGACTTCCAAGATCTTCATAATCAGATATGCATAATCAAATTTTAGTATTTTATTGTTTCAGACAGGCTCACTTTCTTCCAGCTTCAAGTCATTTACAAGTTCTATTGCCTTTCCCTTTTGTTTGAACTGCTTTTCTCCACAATTTCAGGGCCGTTTTTTTCTTACTTTACAGATTTCATCACAAATGTCACCTCTTCAAAGAAGATGCTTTTGATGGACCTCTTCCTCTAATCATTCTCTATCCCATTAACTTGTTGTATTTTCTTCATGGAGTTTATCACTGTCTGATAATATCTCATTTACTTATTTAACCTGTTTATTATCTGTTTCACTAGCTATAATGTAAGCTTCATGAAAGTGGGAATCTTGTCTGTCTTACTCCTCTTTGTATCCCAAAACTTAGAACAGTGATAGACACATCATATTACACATAAATGTGTTTAATCATCGATCAATCAATGGTGAACCAAACTCTAAAGGGTGAGCCTTAAGATTGTGTAATTATCACCTTAGGAGAGTCATAATCACATATCAAAGAGTACATATCAAACATATGTTCCATTGTAAAGATCTAATATACCAAGGAAAATAAGAAAAAGAGAAATATAATAAGAACAGAGATTTTTTAAATTAGCAGACTTTAATATGTCAAGATAATATCTGGCAGGTACATGCTCAAAAGCTATGAAACTTTTATAGTATGTTGAGTTAATATGTATGCTTTCTTCAAATTCTGGAAAGCCATAATAAGGGAGTTATTTTTAAAGTAACAGAGAAAAGTAACAAAAGAAAACCAAATGTCTTCCATTGTTCCATTATCCAAGCCAAGATATCAGAGCTTTTACATATAAAATATAAATATAGTCTCAGTTTTCCAGGGCAGTAAGAATTTGGGACTTGGGCTGAACCTTGCTGTACCAGATAAAATGGGAATAAACTTGAAATAGGAGGCTCAGAGGACCGTGTTTAGGGAACTTTGTAGTTCTCAGAAAAGTATTTTGAGCAGTAAGAATATTCCTAAAGTGTTTAATACTGGTCTTTACTTTGACAAACATACTACAACACTCCGTTGACTGGAGACGCCAACTGGAGGCCCAGTTTCAGTTGGAGTCAAGCCCTAGATGATAAAGCAATATGCTTCTTCCATGGCTTTTGCTTGAGAGGTGACATAAAGGCTTGGTCTCACTGGGTAGTCTCTCTTAAGCTCATGGTCTTTCCTCTTTATCTGTCGGGGCAGTCAGATATTACCTGCTAGGCCCTGTCTTTTATGAATCTAACTGAGATGCTGGCTCAGTAAAATCCTCTCCCTATCACACTGGAGCTAAGAAAAGTCTTTTTTGTCTTCCGATTTAACAACATTCCAGGCACCTGCTGACAACTGAGTAGGGAAAGTGAATAATGACGTTAGAAGCTGAGACTTCAGGACTTCAGAGCAAGATCAGTCCATCACTTACAGTGTTTTTTCTGAATCAACTTGTAAGCCCATTTCTTCTGAGTAGAATAGTCATAACAAATCTCAGTGAAAGAAAATGTTGAGGAAATAAATAATACAAATTTAGACAAAGCTTGAGAGTTTACAAAAACTCTCTCCTCAAAAGAGCGAATGCATGCTGGGCTTAATACCTAGGTGATGGATTGACAGGTGCAGCAAACCACCATGGCACATGTTTACCTATGTAACAAACCTGCATGTCCTGTACTTGTACCCAAGAACTTTAAAAATAAAATTAAATAAAATGTAAAAATTAATTAATTAATTAAAAATCCACAAAAAACTCACATATGGCAAGTTATTTAATCCTTTGGTATAAGTCAGATATTACTAATGTTACCTCTTTCATAGATTCAAAGAAAGAAGGAAAGAATTCGCATTTATTATGCAATTTAATAGGTTTCATACATCAAGTGTTCTACATATATTATCTCATTTAATTTCATCACAGCTCCATTACATGAGTATTATTATTTACATCTTTTAAACATGAGAAAACCCAAATAATATGGAATGATCTTTGTGCAGAGGATAATGCTATTAATAGTAGACAGATTCTAGCTGAGGTACATTTCATGCCAAATTCACTAATTCCCTTCTTAAAATAATGCTAACTCGATAATTGGGGAGCTGTTCTACCCTAAGCTCTGTCTACTTCCAGAATGCACATTCATATTATTTCTCACAATAATATAACATCCTGTATCATCTCATAACATCCTTGCCAAGTTAGGCTGTGCTGGCTGGAGAGGTAAGAAGGAAAAGGAAGGTATGATGTGGAAAGTGACCTGGAGACACTGAAATGAGCGTAGCTCCATGAATAGGTGACAGCCTGAGAGAGATTTCTTTTGGTAATGCTGAAGTGCTTTCATCTTGCCTCTGTCCTATGCAACATATTTTTAACAACTTGAAACACTAAGTTGATGGTATATTGGTATAGTGATTTTCAGTCTCTTGAAACCATAAGATCTACTGTGTCATCTGTCCAGAAAATGCACCCCACCCTTCTGCTTGCCCTTGTTCTCCTAGGTAATTTCCATTCTTTGGTTCTAAGTGTAAATAGTACTTTCTTTAATAAATATTTTCAAGCCTACACCTGCAGTCCCAGCTACTCAGGATGCCCAGGCAAGATAATCAATTAAGCCTAGGATTTTGAGGTTGTAGTGCACTATAATCATGCCTGTGAATAGCCACTCCATTCTAGCCTAGGCAACATAGCAAGACCCCATCTAAAAAAGGAAAAGAATCTTTTCAGTATCCCCTGCCACCAGACTATGCCAGAGTCTTACGTTGCACAGTCTTATAACACGTTATTTTCCTTCACAGAACAGAATCGCTTAATTAGAGATTAGATGATAAGTAAATAGATATAGATAGATAGATAGATACCAGATTCTGCCTCTCTGAATAGGATGTAATAATCAGTTAAATACAGACCACCATTTTGTTCACCATTTTATGTGGTGCTTGGCACTCAATATATGAAAATTAAATGTGAGTGAGTGAATTCAATAATTTTTTTTCTCAAATGGAAAAAATTTTTTATAAAATATCTCAACATGAACAGTCTAAGAACAATTGACCATTGTCAAAGAGATGATCACAAATGTTCTAATACTCTGAAAATGACAAAAACAGTTAGGAATTTCAGCATCAGGAGCCAAATGTTAGCCAAAACATGAAGTGACCACCAAATAAACACAACCCATATGTGAATCTGATTTTGATTATACCAAATAGACTGCTCACAACAAGATAGGCAATGCCCAGATATTTTTAATGTTAGAAATTTCTATAATCTTCCCCATAAAGCACATTTTTAAGGAAGATATTTACAATTAGAGCATTTCCACTTCTCAAATTGTGAAAAATATCAAAATCAGATCAGGTGAGGCGCAGCTAAATAAACCAGGAGGAAAATGTTGAAGTGGATGACAATGGCTCTTTAGCCTCTGAAGTGTTTCATGTAGAAATGGTCTCATGGTATAGAACAGAATGAATGCATAAAAGGTGCACAAAGGCAGGTTTCAGATAATTACAAGAAAGAGCTCTCAGAGAACTGAGTCTTTCAAAAATAGAGTAACCAAGCCAGCAGGTAATGAGATTCCCTGGGCCTTAAAGATAACCTAATGTCTAGATACTGTGTTAGAAATCCAAGAATCTAATAGGGGACTAAACTAGTCAACATCTGAGTTCCCTTCCAGTACTAACAATTCATGACCTAGGAAAGCTCTTACGTAAATATCTTATTATAGACCCTGGAGTGCACCATAAAGATGATATGAGCATGACTGACTGTATTAGTCCTGAGAAATAGGACTAATAGAAATATCTGAAACTGAGTAATATATAAAGAAAAGAGGCTTATTTGCCTCACAGTTCTGCAGGTTGTACAGGAAGCTTCTGCCACTGGGGAGGCCTCAGGAAGCTTCCAATCAAGAAGCTTCTCCCTCAAAAGGCAAAGGCAGAGCAGGAACAAGTGAGAGCAAGGCGGGGGTGGGGTGCTGCACACTTTTAAGCAATTAGATCTCATGAGAACTCACTTTCACAAGAACAGCACCAAGGGGATATTTTTAAACCATTCATGAGAAATCCACCCTCCATGATCAAACCACCTCCCACTAGGCCCCACTTCCAACATTGGGAATAACAACTTGACATGAGATTTGATGAGACACAGATCCGAACCCTATCACTGACTACAGTAAAATTCTCAAAGTTAATCATTATGACACAGATTGCAAAGACCTCCATCCTAATATAGACAGTAGAATAACCTTTAAATGTCTTTCATTGTAACCTTCTATAAACTATGTCCTTGAAGAATAATTATTTTTCCACAATGCAGCCCAACTGTTGAATGCAAAGTTGTTTTTCTTAAAGGTCCTTAAACAAGTAATTTGATTCAGAAATAATCTTTTACTCCTTTTTAATTTGTATAAATACAACAGGTACAAGTGCAGTTCTGTTACATGGATAGGTTGTGTAGTGGTGAAGTCTGAGCAGTTAGTGTAACCATCATCCAAATAATATTTTATCTATTATGTAGTTTCCCATCCCTCACTGCCTTTCCAGCCTCCCATCCTTCCAAGTCTCCAGTGTCTGCTATGGCACACTCTATTGTCCACTGTACACATTATCTCCCACTTTTAAGTGAGAACATGTGATATTTGTCTTTCTGTGTCAAATTTGTTTCACCCATGATAATGGCCTCCAGTTCCATCTATGTTCTGCAAAAGACATGACTTCATTGTTTTTTACGGCTGAATATTATTCCATTGTGTATATGTAGCACATTTTCTTTATCTGTTGATCCACAGATGGACACTTAGATTGATTCCAAATCTTTGCTATTGATAATAGTCCTGTGATAAATGTAAGAGTTCAGGTATATTTTTCATATTATGACTTCTTTTCATTTGGGTAGATATCCAGTAGTGGGATTGTTGGATCAAATAGTAGTTCTATTTTTAGTTCTTTGCGAAAGCTCCATACTGTTTTCCATAGAGGTTGTACTAATTTACATTCCCACCAACAGAATATAAGCATTCTTTTTTCTCTGCATCCTCACCAAAATAGACTTTTTTTTTTTTTTTAAGATGGAGTCTGCTCTGTCACCCAGGCTGGAGTACAGTGGCTCAATCTCAGCTCACTGCAATCTCCGCCTCCCGTGTTCAAGCGATTCTTCTGCCTCAGCCTCCCAAGTAGCTGGGACTACAGGTCACGCCACCTCGTGCAGCTAATTTTTGTACTTTTAGAAGAGACGATGTTTCATTATGTTGGCCAGTATGGTCTCGCAAAATCGACTTTTTAATAGCCATTCTGCCTGGTGTACGATGATGTCTCATTGTTTGAATTCCTTGTCTCTCATTCCTGACTTTCCATTTTGGGAAGGGACCATTGCTGGAGAGCTAGTGTGATCCTTCGGTGGTGTTGTCACATTCAGATTTATCACAGCTCGGAATTCTTACACTGCTTCCCTCTCATCTGGAAAGGCTGACACTTCTGACATTTGTAATTATTTTCATGCAGATAGAATTCTGTTTGTCTCTTTATATATTTTTTCTTGATGTTCCTCCCCTCCCTAGGTGGTGTGACTGTAGATATGCTGGGTAGGGTCTTTGGCTATGTATGCACCTCTCTAGGCAGGTTTTATATCAGGCTGTGCAGTTTGGCCTACAGACCAGTACATGGTGCTTATGGGTAAGAGCCAGCTATGGCACAAGTAGATGGATGTGTGTGTACCTGATCTTTGTTTACTATGCAGTGCTCTCTGCTGTTTCAGGTCATGGGCTGGACAGTGGTGTGCCCAGTGCCCTGAGATTCCTGTTCCATGGGTTAAGAGGCACACAGCTTGGCAGAGGTGAGCTCATGAATACTCATATGAGTAGTACCTGCTGGCCTGCTCATGAATACCCCTTATCACCAGCACTGATGAAGGTGGATGGGAGGAGCTTCTGGTGAAATATGCTGAGATCTCTGTTGGGAGAGAGAGGGCTGCACTGGCTTTTCATTCACAATAGGCAAGATCGTGGTCTGTTTTCTTATCACACCCCTGTTCCAGGGCTCTGGCTTCTAATTCGGACATAAACTGTTGTCTATCTCTGGACCATAGTGTGGTCGACAGCCTTGGAAAAGGCCTATTTTGGAACTTTCCATGGGAGTGGTTTGGGGGCAGAACATTGTTAGTCTGATACAGATAGCTGTATGGCTCACTGTTCCCTGATGTGGTAGCGCTGTTCCTTCATGTAGGGCGAGAAGGACTCCACCTTTGGGCCCCATGGTTGGCTTGGCCCCAACCTCAGGGCCTAGAGAAAGTGATCTGGTTATATGCATGTTATATTGAGTAAACATGTATGCTTTCTTGAACTCCTGGAAAACCATCATAAGGAAGTTACTTTAAAAGTAACAGAGGAAAGTTAAGTGGCTGCCAAGTGCTGCCCTCGAATTTTTTCCTTCTCCACAGCCAAGTTTACCAGAGCCCCCCTTTTTCAGGTTGTATATTTCCCTGGCTTGAATATTGCCACTACCTCCTCCCACTTACATGGCAGACATAGATAATCAATCGCTGTGTATATGTTTACAGCCTACAAGTTCACACTCTGTCCACAACATCACTACAGCTACCCCTTAGCATGTCCTGGGCTAGAGTGTGTACCATTGGGGTGTGCTGACTTAAGGAAAAAGCCAACTCTAACCATGCAAGTTGAGGGCTCAGGATACCGGAACATAGTTTTGAAGTGGAAAATAGGATTGTTGCAGACTTGGAGTGGGTGTGTTCCTTTGGCCCTATATGATCCTTCCTCTTTAAGAAGGAGCCCACCAAGTTAGTGGCTCCTTTGCACAGGGTAGTCCTACTTGATCATAACCCACCAAGTCTCTCTGGCACTTGCTCACCAGTCTTCCTGGACCTGAAATCTTAATCCAGAACAGCACTGTTGCGGCCATCTTGTTTCTTCTTCAAAGCCATCCTGGTGTTAGCTGCCTGCCCACCTGGATTCCTGCATCTGTCCTCATCACTCTAATGTATTCCTGGGCTGGACTTCTAGACAGGCCAGACACTGTATAATTAGCTTTGCTTCAGTTTCCCTCTATAGTCATCAATTCGTGAAAATAGAGTTCTTCCCTTGATCATAGTCCACCCAAATGGGCTCTAACACCTGCCTAGCCCTTTCTAGTCCTCTGCTCTCTGAAAGGAGTTGAAATATGATCCTAATCTCCTAATCTGGCTGGAGTTCTGAATAAAGGACTGGTTGGTCAAGACCAAACCACAGGATTAATTATCTCTTGCTAATCCAAGAAAATAGTTACACAATCTCCATCCATAGTATCCTAATCCAGTCCACCATTAGCTGTCATGTAAATTCACTGCAAGTATTTCTAAGGAGTCTAGATTTTATTCCTTATAATCTATTGACTGGAAGAGAATGAACAATTAGCCAAGACATGCTATTTCTCCAAGTTTCCCCTGCTCACTGCCTGTCTCTCCTCTTGTGCAGTCTATACAAGAGGAAAACTACCAAGCTCCCACTATTGCCAGACATGGAGTCAGGAAGTAACAACCAGGGCATGTCAGGTATGTTTCTGTCTAATATGAATGTTACTCTTTCTCTTTAAAGATTTTTATTGCACAGAAAGTAAGGTCAGAGATTTTATTATCATCATTGTCACCAGCACTAATGTCTTTCCCAGATTCATAAGAACAAGAAAGTATTGGCCCACTTCAGAGTTTATTGAAGGAAATTTCAGCTTCCTAGGAATATTACCATAAAACCTTGGGATATCATTTTTGTGCCTTCATAAATCAAAGGCCACATTAAGAACATTCTGAAAATAAGAACAAGGGGAATGGAGTAAAGAACTTTCACAAAGCAAGGACAAGAGGAACCAGTTGATCAGAACAATAGTTTTCTCCTTAGTATCAGTTCTTTAGTGAGGTGGCCATGGAATTGTGCCACTCAGCTCTCCAGATGAAAGAAGCGTAATTCGTGGATTTGGATTTCTCCAGATGCTAAAACCAATCCACCACTGTGTCTGTGGCATGGCCACATGGCCCACAGACTGCTTGCAGCCAATGATTGTGTTAAGAATGTGGAGGCAGCCTTATTCCTGGAAGATGTAGGACACTTGTGACTTAAGAGATTGACTAAGGACACTCCATCAGCTCTGCTGAAACTCTTAGAACGATCCTACAGCCTGAGATTCTACCTATTCAATCCTTCCTCTTATATAGGGTCAGATCTGCATCATTGTCCAAGAGCTCTCCCTGCCTTCCCTGGGCTCCCCCCACCCCTCTTTAATAGATTTTACCCCAATATCTCTTACACATCTAGTCCTGTGTTGGCACCTGCTTCTCAGAGTATTCAAATCAATGTACTTACTAATAGTGAACTGATAGCTCATATCAGACTTTCCAGTATATCATGTTAGAGTTGTCTGTTCTTTTTTTTTTTAATTTTTCATTTGTGTGGGTACATAGTAGGTGTATATATTTATAGAGTACATGAGATATTTTGATACAGGCATGCAATACATAATAATCACCGCAGGATAAATGGGGCATCTGTTACCTCAAACATATGTCATATCTGTGTTACAAACATTCCAAATTATATTCTTTTAGTTATTTTTAAATGTACAATAAATTTTTGTTGACTGTAATCACCTGTTGTGCTATCAAATGTTAGGTTTTATTTATTCTAACTATATTTTTGCACCCATTAACCATCCCCACTTTCCTCCCACCCCTTCTATCCTCATGAGTTCAATTGAGTTTCAGCTCCCACAGGTGAGTGACATGTCACTTAGCATAATGTCCTCCAATTCCATTCATGTTATTTCAAATTACAGTATCTCATTCTTTAAAATTATTTTTTAAATATATACTTCATTGCATTTTAGGTTTGGGGGTACATGTGAAGAGCATGCAAGATAGGTACATACATGGCAGTGTGGTTTGCTGCCTTCCTCCCCATCACCTATATCTGGCATTTCTCCCCATGCTATCCCTCCCCAGATCCCCACCCCACACTGTCCCTCCCCTAGATCCCCCCACCCACAGACTCCAGTGTGTGATGCTCCCCTCCTTGTGTCCATGTGTTCTCACTGTTCAACACCCACCTATGAGTGAGAACATGTGGTGTTTGATTTTCTGTTCTTGTGTCAGTTTGCTGAGAATGATGATTTCCAGGTTCATCCATGTCCCTACAAAGGACATGAACTCATCGTTTTTTATGGCTGCATAGTATTCCATGGTATATATGTGCCACATTTTCCCTGTCCAATCTATGGTACACCATTTCATATATATACTCCTTTTCTCTCTTTCTCATTCTCTCTCTCTCTCTCTCTTTATTTTTGCTGTTGTTGTTGAGACACAGTCTTGCTCTGTCGCCCAGGCGGTCGTGCAGTAGTGTGATCTCTGCTCACTGCAACCTCTGCCTCCCAGGTTCAAGCAATTTTCCTGCCTCTGGCTACTGAGTAGCTGCAATTATAGGTTTGTCCCACCACGCCTAGCTATTTTTTGTATTTTTAGTAGAGACAGGGTTTCACCATGTTGGCCAAGCTAGTCTCGAACTCCTGACCCCAGGTGATTTGCCTGCCTCGGCCTCCTAAACTTCTGGGATTAAGGCATGAACCACCTCGCCCCATCCTGTGTACCCCATTTTCTTTATTAATCTGTTGATGAACACTTAAGTTGCTTCAAAATTTTGGCTATTGTGAGCAGTGCTGCAGTAAACATGAAAATGCAGATATCTCTTTGATATACTGATTTCCTTTCTTTTCAATATATACCTAGCAGTGGGATTCCTAGAGTGTATAGTAGTTCTATTTTTAGTTTTCTAAGGAAGCTCCATACTGTTCCGTAGGGTTGAACTAATTTAAATTCCAGCCAACTGTGTACAAGGATTCCCTTTTCTACACATTCTCACCAGTATTAATTATTGTCTGTCTTTTGGATAAAAGTCACTCTAACTGGGGTGAGATGATATTTTATTGTAGTTTTTTTCAGGTTTTACTTTGGTCATTTTATATATATTTTTTATTTTTATAGTTTATTGTGGAACATGTGGTGTTTGAGTACATGAGTAAATTCTTTAGCAGTGATTTATGAGATTTTGGTGCACTGATCACCCAAGCAGTATACACTACCCCCAGTTCTTAGTCTTTTATCTCTCAACCCCTTCCTACCCTTTCCCCCTGAGACCCCAAACTCCATTGTGTCACTCTTATCCCTTTGCAATCTCAAAGTGTACCTCCCACTTATGAGTGAGAGCACTTAATGTTTGGTTTTCCATTCCTGAGTTACTTCACCTAGAATAATAGTCTCCAGTCTCATCCAGGTCACTGAGAATGCCATTAATTCATTCCTTTTCATGGCTGGGTAATATTTCCTCACATAGATAGATGGATGGATAGATAGATAGATAGATAGATAGATAGATCGATACTCACACACATATGTATCTATATACACATCTCACAGTTTCTTTATCCATTTGTTGATTGATGAGCATTTGGGTTGGCTCCACATTTTTGCAATTGCCAGTTGTGCTGCTGTAAACATGTGTGTTCACATATCTTTTTCATATAGTGACTTTTTTTCCTCTGAGTAGATACCTAACAATGGAAATGCTGGATCAAATTGTAGTTCTACTTTTAGTTCTTTACTCCACACTGTTTTCCATAGTGGTTGTACTTGTTTACATTAGCACTAGCAGTGTAAAAGTGTTCCTTGTTGGCATCCATGCCAACATCTATTTTTTTTTTTACTTTTAAAATTTTTTTATTTCATTTTATTTTTTTTTATTGCATTTTAGGTTTTGGAGTACATGTGAAGAACATGCAAGATTGTTGCATAGGTACACACATGGCAGTGTGATTTGCTGCCTTCCTCCCCATCATCTATATCTGGCATTTCTCCCCATGCTATCTCTCTCCAACTCCCATCCCCCATCTATTTTTTTTTTATTATGGCCATTCTTGCAAGAGTAAGGTGGTATTGCATTTTGATTTTGATTTGCGTTTATTTCCCTGATCATTGAGCATTTTTTCATATGTTTGTTGGCCCTTTGTATATTTTCTTTTGAAAATTGTCTATTCATGTCCTTGGCCCACTTTTTGATGGGATTGTTTGTTTTCTCCTTGCTAATTTGGTTGGGTTTGTTGTAGATTCTGGATATTAGTCCTTTGTCAGAGGTATAAATTGTGATTTTTCTCCCACTCTTTGGGTTGTCTGTTTATTCTGTTGACTGTTCCTTTTGCTGTGCAAAAGCAATTTGGTTTAATTAGGTACCAGCTATTTATCTTAGTTTTTATTGTATTTGCTTTTGGGTTCTTGGTAATGAAATCCTTGCCTAAGCCAATGTCTAGGAGGGTATTTCCAAAGCTATCTTATAGAATTTTTATAGTTTTAGGTCCTTAATCCATCTTGAGTTGATTTTTGTATAAGGTGAGAGATGAGGATTCAGTTTCATTCTTCTACATGTGGCTTGACAATTATTCCAGCACCATTCATTGAATTGGGCATCCTTTCACCACTTTATGTTTTTGCTTCTTTTGTCAAAGATCAGTTGACTGTAAGAATTTGGGTTTATTTCTGGGTTCTCTATTCTGTTCCATTGGTCTTTGTGCCTATTTTTATGCTAGTATCATGCTGTTTTGGTGACTATAGCCTTATAGTTTGAAATTAGGTAATGTGATGCCTCCAGATTTGTTCTTTTTGTTTAGTCTTGCTTTGGTTATGTGGGCTCTTTTTTGGTTCCATACTAATTTTAGAATTGTTTTTTTCCTAATTCTGTGAAGAATAATGGTAGTATTTCAATGGGAATTGCATGGATTTGTAGATTGCTTTTGGCAATATGGTCATTTTCACAATATAGATTCTATCTATCCATGAGCATGGGATGTGTTTCTATTTGTTTGTGTTATCTGTAATTTTCTTCAGCAGTGACTTGTAGTTTTCCTTGTAGAGGTCTTTTACCTCCTTTGTTAGGTATAGTCCTAAGTATTTTATTTATTTATTTATTTATTGGAGCTATTATAAAAAGGGCTGAGTTCTTGATTTGATTCTCCACTTTGTGACTGCTGCTCTATAGAAGAGCTACTGATTTGTGTACATTAATTTTATATTCTGAAACTTTGCTGAATTCTTTCATCAGTTCTAGGAGCTTTCTGGAGGAGTCTTTCAGCTTCTCTAGGTAAATAATTATATCATCAGCAAACAGCAACAGTTTGACTTCCTCTTTACTGATTTGGATGCCCTTTATTTCTTCCTCTTGTCTGATTGCTCTGGGTGGGACTTCCAGTACTATGTTGAAGTGGTGAGAGTGCACATCCTTGTCTTGTTTCAGTTCTCAGAGGGAATGCTTTCAGCTTTTCCCCATTCAGTTTTATGCTGGCTGTGAGTTTGTCAAGACGACTTTTATTACGTTGAGATATGTCCCTTGTATGCCAATTTTGCTGAGAGTTTTAATCATAAAAAGATGCTGGATTCTGTTGAATGCCTTTTCTGCGTCTATTAAGATGATCATGTGATTTTTTGGTTTTGATTTTGTTTGTGTAGCGTATCACATTTATTGACTGAGGTATATTAAACCATCCCTGAATCTCTGGTATGAAACCCACTTGTTCATGGCGTATTACCTTTTTGATGTGTTTTTGGATTCAGTTAGCTGGTATTTTGTTAAAGATTTTAGCATCTATGCTCATCAGTGTTATTGGTCTATAGTTTTTGTTTTTGTTTTGTTTTGTTTTGTGTTTATGTTCTTTCCTGGCTTTGGTATTAGGGTGATACTGGCTTCATAGAATGATTTAGGGAAGGTTCCCTCTTTCTTTGTCTTGTGGAATAGTGTCAATATGATTGATATCATTTCTTCTTTGATTTGTAGAATTCTTCTGTGAATCTATCTGGTCCTGGACTTTTTTTTTTTTTTTTTTTGGTAAGTTTTTAATTGCCATTTCAACCTCACTGCTTGTTATTGGTCTGCTCAGAGTATCTAATTTTTCCTGATTTAGGATAGGAGAGTTGTGTCTTTCCAGGAACTTATCCATCTCCTCTAGGTTTTCTAGTTTATGTACATAAAGGTGTTTATAGTAGTCTTGAATAATTTTTCATATTTCTGTGGTGTTAGTTGTAATATCTCCTGTTTCATCTCTAATTGAAATTATTTGTATTTCTCTCTTTTGTTGGTTAATCTTGCTAATGGTCCATCAATTTTATTTATATTTTCAAGAAGCTAGCTTTTGGTTTCATTTGTTTTTGTATTTTTTTGTTTCAACTTCATTTAATTCTGCTCTGATCTTGGTTATTTCCTTTCTTCTGCTTACTTTAGGTTTGGTTTGTTCTTGTTTCTCTCATTCCTTGAGGTATGACCTTAAATTGTCTGTCTATGTTCTTTCAGATTTTTTGATATAGGTTTTTAGGGCTATGAATTTTCCTCTCAGCACTGCCTTTGCCATATCCCAGAGGTTTTGATAGGTTGTGTCTCTACTGTATTTCAGTTTGAAAATTTTTTAAATTTCCAACTTGATTTTTTATTTTTGACTTGATGATCATTCAGGAGCAAGTTATTTAATTTCCATGTATTTGCATGGTTTTGAAGGTTCTTTTGGGAGTTGATTTCCAGTTGTATTCCACTGTGGTCTGAGAGGGTGCTTGATATAATCTGTTTTCTTGAATTTATTGAGACTCATTTCATGGCCTATCATATGGTCTAACTTGGAGAAAGTTCCATGCACTGTTGAATAGAATGCATATTCTATGGTTGCTTGGTAGAATGTTCTGTAAATATTTGTTAAGTCAATTTGCAGGTTATAGTTTAATTCCATTGTTTCTTCATTGACTTTCTGTCTTGATGACCCATCTAGTGTGCTGTCAGTGGAGTATTAAAGTACCCCACTATTATTGTGTTGCTGTATATTTCATTTCTTAAGACTATTAGTAATTATTTTATGAATTTGGGAGTTCCACTTCTATGTGCATGTATATTTAAGATTGTGATTTTTCCTGCTGGACAAGGCTTTTTATCATTATATAAGGTTCCCCTTTGTCTTTTTAAACTGCCATTGCTTTAAAGTTTGTTTTGTCTGATATAACAAGAATAGCTACAACTGTTCTCTTTTGGTGTCCATTTGCATGGAGTGTCTTTTTCCATTCTTTTACCTTAAGTTTATGTGAGTCCTTATGTGTTAGGTGAGTCTTTTGAAGGCAACAGATAGTTGATTGGTAAATTCTTATCCATTTTGCAATTCTGCATCTTTTAACTGGAACATTAAGGCCATTTACGTTCAACATTATTATTGAAATGTGAGGTACTATTCCATGTATCATGCTATTTGTTGCCTATATACCTTGTGGGTTTTTTGTTTGGGGGATTTTTAAATTGTATTTTTGTTTTACAGGTTCTGTGAGATTTATGCTTTAAAAATGTTCAGTTTTAATGTGTTTCCAGGATTTGCTTCAAGGTTTAGAGCTTAATTTTTAGCATTTTTTGTAGTGTTGGCTTGGCAGTGGCAAATTCTCTCAGCATTTGTTTGTCTGAAAAAGACTGTATCTTTCCTTCATTTATGAAGCCTAGTTTCCCTGGGTACAAAATTCTTGTCTGATAATTGTTTTATTTGAGGACACTAAAAATAGGGCCCCAATCTCTTCTAGCTTGTAGGGTTTCTGCTGAGAAATCTGCTGTTAATCTTACAGGTTTTCCTTTATGGGTTACCTGGTGCTTCTGTCCCACAGCTCTTAAGATTCTTTCCTTCATCTTACCTTTGGATAACCTGATGATAATGTGCCTAGGTGATGATCTTTTTGTGATGAATTTCCCAGGTGTTCTTTATGCTTCTTGTATTTGGATGTCTAGTTCTCTAGCAAGGCCAGGGAAGTTTTCCTCAATTATTCCCCAAAATATATTTTCCAAACCTTTAGATTTCTCTTTTTCCTCAGGAACACAGTATTCTCAGGTTTGTTTGTTTAACATAATCCCAGACTTCTAAGAGGCTTTGTTCATATTTTCTTTCTTTTTCTTTTTCTTTTTATTGGTCTTTGTTGAATTGAGTTAATGCAAAAATCTTGTCTTTGAGGTCTGAAGTTCTTTCTTCTGCTTGTTCAATTCTATTGCTCAGACTTTCCAGAACATTTTGCATTTCTATAAATGTGTTCATTGTTTTCTGAAGTTTGGAATTCTTTTTTATTTATGCTATCTATTTCACTGAATATTTTCCCCTTCACTTCTTCTATCATTTTTTTTTTATTTCCTTACATTGGGATTTGCCTTTCTCTGGTGCCTCCCTGATTAGCTTAATAACTAACCTTCTGACTTCTTTTTCAGGTAAATCAGGGATTTCTTCTTGGTTTTGATTCATTGCTGGTGAGCTAGTGTGATTTTTGGGAGGTGTTAACCTTGTTTTTTCACATCCAGAGTTGGTTTACTGGTTCCTTCTCATTTGGGTAGGTTCTGTCAGAGGGAAGGTCTAGGGCTCAAGGCTGTTGTTCAGATTATTTTGTCCCATGGGGTGTTTCCTTGATGTGATATTCTCCCCCTTTTCCTAGGGATGTGACTTCCTAAGAACTAAGTCACAGTGATTGTTATCTCTTTTCTGGATCTAGAAACACAACAAGTCTACAAGGCTTTAGGCTGGTACTGGGTGTTGTTTTAAGAGTCTTTTGATGTGAACTGTCTGTGGGTCTCTGAGCCAAGGATACCAACACCTCTTCCCATAGAGATGTCAGAGGGTGAAGTAGACTCTGTGAGAGTTCTTAGCTTTGGTTGATTAGTGCAGTATTTTTGTGCTGGTTGGCTTCCTGCCAGGAGGTGGCACTTTGAAAAGAGCATCAGCTGTAGTAGTATGGGGAGGAACAGGCAGTGGACAGGGCCCTAGAACTCCCTAGAGTATATAACCTTTCTCTTTAGTTACCAGGGTGGGTAGGGAAGGACTATTAGGTGAAAGAAGGGTTAGCCAGTCTGAGCTCAGACTGTAGTTGGATGGGTGTTGCAGTGGCTGCTGTGGGATATAGGGGAAAAGTTCCCAGGCCAATGGAGTTATATTCCTAGGAGGATTCTGGCTGCCTCTTCTGTGTCCCGCAGGTTGTCAGGGAAGTTGGGGAAAGCTGGCAGTCACAGGCTTCATCTTGCTCTCATGCAACCCAAACAGCCTGTGTCACTCCTACCATGCCCCCGCCAATAGCACTGAGCCTGTTTCCAGGCAGTAAGTGAGCAGGACTGAGAACTTGCCCCAGGCTACTTACCTCCCAGCTGTGAGAGCAAATATGGCTTTCCTTCTTTTCCAGCCTGTGGAGTCTCCTGGTTTCATGCCCTCCCCCAAGTTCTGGCCAGAAGACTTCTCTATAGGTTCAAATGGTTACAAAGTTCAGCTGGAGGTTTCTTCCTCCCTGTGACATTTTCCCAGTGCCCCTGGCAGCTCTCCTTAAGGACCCCTGTGAGGTAAGGCAGAAATGGGTTGCTAGGAGACCCAGCGAGCCCACAGGGATTTTCCTGCTGCTTCCTCAACCCTTGTATTTCACTCAGCTCTCTAAATTGACTCAGTTCCAGGTGAGGTCAGAATATTTTCCCATAATCTAGACCTTCAGGTTCCCCAGTGGGATGTGTGTTCAGGGGCAGATGATCTCCCTTTTCCACTTCCACAGTTTGGGCACTTACAGTATTTGGGGTGTCTCCCAGGTCCTGCAGCAACAATACACTTTCTTCAGAGGGTCTGTGGATTCTCCTGGCCTTCCTAGTGTCTACCTGAAGCTGTTCTGGAGCAAAAGTTCACAGTATGAGACTCCACATGCTGTTTTGTCTGTCCGAGTGGGAGTTGCAATCATCTAGTCCCGCCTTCTGTCTGCCATGATCTCCAAATGATAGTTTGTCCATTTTTCAATCAGACTGTTAGATTTACTGCTACTGTGTTTTTGAGTTCATTATATATTCTGGTGATTAATCCTTTGTCAGAGCGGTAGTTTGTAAATATTTTCTCCCATTCTGTGGGTTGTCTCTTCACTTTCTACATTTTTTCCTTTGCTGTCCAGAAGCTTTTTAATTGATGTTGTCCCATTTGTCAATTTTTGCTTTGGTTGTGTGTCATTTGAGAATATTACTTAAGAAATCTTTGCCCAGACCAATGTCCTGGAGAGTTTCTTCAATGTTTTCATATAATAGTTTTATAGTCTGAGGTCTTATATTTAAGTCTTGATGCATTCTGATTTAATTTTTGAATATGTGAGAGATAGGGGTCTAGTTTCATTATTCCAAATATTCAGGATTCTCAGCATCATTTGTTGAAGAAACCTGTTCTTTCCCCAGTGTACATTCTTGGCACCTTTGTTGAAAATGAGTTCACTGTAGATGCATGTATTCAGTTCTAGTTTCTCTATTCTAATCCATAGGTCTATGTATTTTATACCAGTACCATGCTGTTTTGGTTACTAAATCTCTGCCGTAAAATTTGAAGTTAGATAATGTGATGATTCCACTTTTTCTCTTTTTGCTCAGATGGCTTTGGCTATTCTGGATCTTTTGTAATACCATTGAAATTTTAGGATTATTTTTGTCTGTTTTTAATTAGGCATAAGATAACTTTTTAGCAAATTATACTCACTAAAGTGTGTATTCAATATTTTCTAGTTAGACCTTATTTCTCAGTAAAATTATTTCATAAAGAACCTCTTCGATGATCTGGCAAGATGGCCAAATAGGAACAGCTCCAGTCTGTTGCTCCTAGTGAGACCAACACAGAAGGCAGATGATTTCTGCATTTCCAACTGAGGTACCTGGTTCATCTCATTGAGACAGGTTAGACAGTGGGTGTAGTCCATGGATGGTGAGTAGAAGCAGGGTGGGGTGTCTCCTCACCCAGGAAGTGTGAAGGGCTGGGGAGCTCCCTCCCCTAGCCAAGAGAAGACATGGGGTACGGTGCCATGAGAGACAATGCTATCCAGCTCAGATACTATGCTTTCCCATGGTTTTTGCAGCCCACAGATGAGGAGATTCCCTTGGGTGCCTAAACCACCAGGGTCTTGTGTTTCAAGCACAAAACTGTATAGCCATTTAAGCAGACACAGAGCTAGCGGCAGGGTTTTTTTTTCTTCTTCTTCTTTTGGTACCCCAGTGGTGCCTGGAACACCAGTGAGACAGAACCATTCACCCAACTGGAAAAGGGGCTGAAGCCAAGGAGCCAAGTGGTTTTGCTCAGTGGGTCCCACCCCCACAAAGCCCAGCAAGCTAAGATCCACTGCTGGAAATTCTTGCTGCCAGCACAGCACTCTAAAGTCAACCTGGGATGCTTGAGCTTAGGGTTAGGAGGGGTGTCCACCATTTACTGAAGCTTGGGTAGGAGATTTTCCCCTCATGGGGTAAACAAGCTGCCAGGAATTTTGGACTGGGTGGAGCAGCACGGCAAAGCCACTGTCACCAGACACCCACTCAAGATTCCTCCTCTAGGCAGGGCATCTCTAAAAGAAAGGCAGCAGCCCCAGTCAGGGTCTTATAGATAAAACTTCCATCTCCCTGGGACAGAGCACCTGGGGGAAGGTGTGGCTGTAGGTGCAGCTTCAGCAGACTTAAACATTCCTGCCTGCCAGCTCTAAAGAGAGCAGTGGATCTCCCAGCATAGCATTCAAGCTCTGCTAACAGACAGACTACCTCCTCAAGTGGGTCCCTGACCCCTGTGCCTCCTGACTGGGAGATATCTCCCAGCAAGGATTGACAGATACCTCATATAGAAGACCTCCAGCTGGAGTCTGGAAGGTGCCCCTCTGAGTTGAAACTTCCAGAAGAAAGGGCAGGCAGCAATCTTTGCTGTTATGCAGCCTCCACTGGTGATACCCAGGCAAACAGGATCTGGAGTGGCCCTCCAGAAAACTCCAGCAGACCTATAGAAGAGGAGCGTGACTGTGAGAAGAAAAACTAACAAACAGAAAGCAATAATATTAACATCAACAAAAAAGACACCCATGCAAAATCCCCATCCAAAGATCATCAGCATCAAAGATCAAATATAGACAAATCCACAAAGATGAGGGAAAAACAGCACAGAAATGCTGAAAAGTCCAAAAACCAGAATGTCTCTTCTCCTCCAAAAGATCACAACTCCTCACCAGCAAGGGAACTAAACTGGACGGAGAATGAGTTTGACAAATTGACAGAAGTCGGCTTCAGAAGGTGGCTAATAACAAATTACTCCAATCTTAGGAAGCACATTCTAATGCAATGAAATGTAGCTAAGAACCTTGATAAAAGGTTACAGAACTGCTAACTAGAATAATCAGTTTTGAGCAGAACATAAATAACCCGATGGAGCTGGAAAACACAGTGCAAAAATTTCATGAACCATACACAAGTATCAACAGCTAAATCGATCAAGTGGACAAATAACTATCAGAGATTGGAGATCAACTTAATGAAATAAAGCATGAAGACAAGACTAGAAAAAAAGAATGAACAGGAATGAATAAAGCCTCCAAGAAACATGGGACTAGGTGAAAAGACCAAATCTATGATTGATTAATGTACCTGAAAATGACAAGGAGAATGGAACCAAGTTGAAAAACACACTTCAGCATATTACCCAGGAGAACTTCCCTAACCTAGCAAGACAAGCCAACATTTAAATTCAGTAAATACAGAGAATGCCACTAAGATATTCCTCGGGAAAAGCAACCCCAAGACACACAGTCATCAAATTCACCAAGGTTGAAATGAAAGAAAAAATGTTAAGGGCAGTCAGAGAGAAAGGTCAGGTTATCCACAAAGGGAAACTCATTAGACTAACAGAGGGTCTTTCTGCAGAAACAAGCCAGAAGACAGTGGGAGCCAATATTCAACATTCTTTAAAAAAGAATTTTCAACCCAGAATTTCATATACAACCAAACTAAGCTTCATAAATGAAGAAAAATAAAATCCTTTACAGACAAGCAAATGCTGAGGGATTTTGTCATCACCAGGCCTGCCTTACAAGAGCTCCTGAAGGAAACACTAAATATGGAAAGAAAAATGATACCAGCCACTGCAAAAACAACCAAAATATGAAGACCAATGACACTGTGAAGGAACTGCATCAACTAATGTGAAAAATAAACAGCTAGCATCATGATGACAGGATCAAATTCATATATAACAATATTAATCTTGCATGTAAATGGGCTAAATGTCCCAATTAAAAGACACAGACTGGCAAAATGCATAGAGTCAAGACCCATTGGTGTGCTGTATTCAAGAGACCCATCTAAGGTGCAAAACCACAAAGGCTCAAAATAAAGGGATGGAGGAAGATTTACCAAGCAAATGGAAAGCAAAAAAGAGCAGGGTTTGCAATCCTAATCTCTGATAAAACAGACTTTAAGCCAACAAAGATTACAAAAGACAAAGAAGGGCATTACATAATGACAAAGGAACCAATGCAACAAGAAAATCGAACTCTCCTAAATACATAAGCACCCAATACAGCAGGACCCAAATTCATAAAAAAAAGTTCTAAGAGACCTACAAAGAGACTTACATTCACATGCAATTATAGTGGGAGACTTTAACACCATGCTGTCAATATTAGACAAATTAATGGGACAGAACATTAACAAAAATATCAAGGCTTGAACTCAGCTCTGGACCAAGCAGACCTAATAGACAACTACAGAACTCTCCACCCCAAATCAACAGAATATACATTCTTCTCAGAGCCACGTAACACTTATTCTAAAATTGACCACATAATTAGAAGTAAAACACTCCTAAGCAAATGTAAAAGAAAGGAAATCATAACCAACAGTCTCTCAGACCACAGTGCAATTAAATTAGACAGGATTAAGAAACTCACTCAAAACTATACAACTACAGGGAAACTGAAAACCCTGATCCTGAATGACTACTGGGTAAATGACAAAATTAAGGCAGAAATAAATAAGTTCTTTAAAACCAATGAGAACAAATAAACAACATAACAGAGTCTCTGGGACACACCTAAAGCAGTGTTTACAGGGAAATGTATAGCACTAAATGCCCACAAGAGAAAGCAGGAAAGATCTAAAATCAAAACTATAACATCCCAATTAAAAGAACTAAAAAAGGAAGAGCAAACAAATTCAAAAGCCAGCAGAAGACAAGAAATAACTAAGATCAGAGCAGAACCGAAGGAGATATCAACATGAAAAACCTTCAAAATATCAATGAATCAAGAAGCTGGTTTTTTGAAAAGATTAAAAAAAAATAGATGACTAGCCAGACTAATAAAAAAGAAAAGAGAGAAGAATCAAATAGACACAATAAAAAATGATAAAGGGGATACCACCATTCATCCCACAGAAATACAAACTGCCATCAGAGAATACTATGAACACCTCTATGCACATAACATAATCTAGAAGAAATGGATAAATTCTTGAACACATGCACCCTCCCAAGATGAAACCAGGAAGAAGTTGAATCCCTGAATAGACCAATAACAGTTTCTGAAATTGAGGCAGTAATTAATAGCCTACCAACCAAAAAAAGCCCAGGTCCAGATGGATTCACAGCTGAATTCTACCAGAGGTACAAAAAGGAGCTGGTACATTCCTTCTGAAACTATTTCAAACAAAAGAAAAAAAGGGACTCCTCCCTAACTCATTTTACGAGGCCAGAATCATCCTGATACCAAAACCTGGCAGAGATACAACAAAAAAAGAAAAATTCAGGCCAATATTCCTGATGAACAATGATGTGAAAATCCTCAATAAAATACAGCGAAACTGAATCCAGCAGTACGTCAAAAAGCTTATCCACTATGATCAAGTTGGCTTCATCCCTGGGATGCAAGACTGGTTCAACATATGCAAATTAATAAATGTAAATCATTGCATAAACAGAACCAATGATAAAAACCACATGATTATCTCAACAGATGCAGAAAATGCCTTCAATAAAATTCAACACCTCTTCATGCTATCAACTCTGAATAAACTAGGTATTGGTGTAATGTATCTCAAAATAGTAAGAGCTATTTATGACAAACCCACAGCCAATATCATACTGAATGGGCAAAAGCTGGAAGCATTCCCTTTGAAAACCAGCACAAGACA
>CAUYQU010011795.1:0-121164 GCA_963574635.1 Cheracebus regulus
CAGCAATTGCATAGCATTTCATAGGTTTAAATAAAATATTGGTTGGCTGCTTATTTGTTATTTTCATCCCCTATTCCTTCCTGTCTCCATTGTTAAGCACAATTATTGGCATAAAAGAGATTTTTAATACCCATTTTTAGACTGCATTCTAGCCTGGGCAATAGAACAAGAATCCCATTCTCTCTCCCTCTTTCTCTTCCTCTTTCTCTCTTTCATTCTTTTCTTTCTTTTGCTCTTTCTTTCTTTTCTCTCTTTTTCTTTCTTTAAAAATAAATAAATAAAATAAAAGGAAAGGAAAACTTATATATGGTCAGATCTTTGAGTTTGCAAGCATGGAAATTATATTCTTTTAATATTTCAGAGGTGATTGTGCTTCAGTGAATAAAGGCACAAGATCTAAACTCCCAAGAGACTATGACCTGGCCCTGGCATGGTAATAATTAAGTATCAAGTTAACTGAACATTTATGTTAAGGGCTCAAGACTTTCTTTCTTAGTTAAATGCACATGGGAAGCTAAGCAGGGAATATTGAATCAGAGCAATAGAAAATAGTAGAACATGCCCCTCAGCTGTGCAACCAAATCCAATTCCTGGGAAGACAAGTCTCCTGGGGCTTGTTTTCCCGGACCTCCTTTATCTCAGAACTCAACCTTTTATTCTTTGTCATAAACTGACAACACTACTATGGACTTTTAGAAATGAGTAAATGGCCTGCTATATTGGACAGCACAGAATCAGAACATTTTTATCATTGAATTTCCATTGGACAGCACTATTCTAGATAGTATTACTCCTTAGCAGAGAGAGAAAAATATTTCCAGAAGCCTATGGCCACTCAAATTGACTGGGCTTAAAATTCAAAGCTTAGCCAAAATGCTTCCATTTTCTTTCATTCTTTTTGTAAATAATTTTGTTTTATCATTTATTTTGCACAGAGCATGAAACTATAATTTCTCAACAAGCTTGTTGGTGACTGTGACTTCCTCTCGGGAAAGTAGATGGGCTATGTAATGACAGCACAGTATTATTTATTTAATCATGTGGCACTCTGTTACAGCTATCAATTTATTCTCAGTGCCCTTTTTAATAAAAAATTACTCTAATGGTGCAGGCTCTATAGGAGAAACAAATGTCATGCGAAGTTTCTCAACTCTCTGCCAAATACCAGTATGTCTCCTCCTTAGAGTGCCCATTGGACAGTAACTCTTACGGTCTCAAGCTTCCCTTTAAGCTTCTCATACCCCGTATTATCTTTTTTTTCTTCTTCTTTTTGAGATAGGATCTTGCTCTGTCTCTCATGCTGGAGTGTGATGGCACAATCATGGCTCACTGCAGCCTCCACCTCCGGGGCTCGAGTGATCCTCCCCACTCAGCCTCTTGAGTAGCTGGGACTAAAGGCACACACCAGTATACCTGGCTAATTTTTGTATTCTCTGTAGAGACAGGGTCTCACTATGTTGCCCAGGCTGGTCTCAAACTCCTAGGCTCTAGAGATCTTCCCACCCAGACCTCCCAAAGTGCTGGGATTACAAGCATGATCCAATGCACCTGGTCTTTAAAATTAATTATTATAGATTCACATTTAAATAACCACATGTGACTATTAAATACTTACTAAAGCTTATGTTTAAATGTATTTTTGTGTACTCTACCGACTCTTCTGAGACTTGTTATTCTGTGGCAATTATACCCATGCTTAAATACAGTATCTTTATTCACTCGTTTACATAATCTGCTTTAAAAATATAGAAACATGAGAGGTCTCTGGGGTCAAAGTTCCACGACGGAAGGGAAATCTGTTTTGGATGGGGGTTGGTGGAGAAGATGGCCAGCTGGGACGTGAGGGAAAGTGCCTTATGTGGTGAAGATGATGGAAGGCTGTGGTTCTTAGGAGTTTGCAGGGCAATCAAGGAGCTTTATGAAGGTAGGTTGGAAACTGTGGAGCCTCTCCCCACTGAAATGTACTCCAATGTACTTTTGCATAGAATTTCAGGTACAGAATGTACCCTCAAAGCCTACTGATAGCTCATGGACCTCAGATTCAGAGCCCTCTCTCCCGATATCAGCAAACAGTACACAGTTAAGGCACTTTAATGCCACAGGCATAGAAAAAGTTTCCAGAGGAACTTGAATACATTCCTTTACAGACATTTTCCAAGTACTTTCATGATCCAGGTATTGTTCATAGGTGATGGAAACAGAGAAACAGCATGGTCCTTTGCCTAAAGAAATGTATTTATTTGCTGGACAGATACAGAGCACATACCATGTGCAAGCATTCTTCTACATCTTGAGCATAAAGATGAGGAAAAAGCAAAGTTCAGGCCCCAAGGCAGCTTATATTATAGTGGGAAAAACAGTCAACTAATAATAATATAATTCAGGTAGCGATATGATCAATGAAGAAAAATAAAGTAGGTCACGTAAGGAGTGCAATGGGGCCTCTTTAAATAGAATCTAGGTCAGGGCAGGCTTTCTTGGTGGGATCTTAACCTAAACACACTTAAATGAAATGAGGGGGTATTCTGTGCAAATATCTGGGAGAGGACCCCAGGCAGACCACAGTAACTAAAGCCTTACGCAGTGTATTTGAGGAATTTCGGAAAGGTGGGTGTGGCAGGAGATTAGTGAGCAAGGTGTAGGAGGGGGTCACAAAGATGGCGAGATGGTGGCGACCACATAGGGCATTAGGCTATGTTAATTAAGCAAGTTGGAGTTTTTCCTAATGTGCAAAAAGGGGAATTCGCTGGAAGGTTAGAGAGAGGAGTAGTGATATCTGATTTGCATTTAAAATGAAAAATAAGATCATTCTAGCTACAATGTGGGAGAAATGTGAAAATTGGAAGACCAGTTTGCAGGTTGTTATGGTAATGCAGTTAACGTCTAATGGCAGCTGGGACCCAAGAGGTAGGTAGGTCACTGTGAAGAAGATGAGATGTGGCCAACCTGAGGATGTGCTTTGAAGGTTGAGTTGGCTGGATGTGCTGATGGTAGGACATGGAGCATGGGAAAGGGACGAGTTGAGAGATGAAGGCTGAGCAACAGAGTGAATGGAAGTATGACATACTGAAGTAGACAGGTAAATCAAAGACGTAATGCGTAAGTTTAGAAAAATGACAGCTGTGGAAGAAAAGAAAAGCAAGCAAGCCAGCCCACTCGCTGAAGGAATTTCAACTCCCAAATCACCATGAATAAAAACAAAAAAAGAGTATCTAAAGAGATGGAGGCCTGACAATTAAATATACCATAACTCTCTATAGTTTCAAGTATTCTTTTATTATTTTCATTAGAAATGAAATAATACTCTCAGGAAGTCCTGGGTGACATGTGGCATGGTGTTCCTAGATGGGTGGCTTTAGTGAGAACTATTTTGGTGAGTTATTGGGGGTGAAAGACTAGAGATGTGCAGTAAGGAGTGAGAGTGAGGAAAGTATAGATTCATAAGGTTTTTGATTGTAAAAGACAAAGAAGGGTAATGTGGTAATGTGGTGTACAATGGATGATTACTATCTAGGGAAAGTTGGGTTTTATTTTAAAATAAAAGACTTTCGAGAAATCACAGTTCAGGGAGGATAAGGTAGCTGCAGTTTGCAGGGTGGAGTACCAAAAAGAGGAGACCAACAAACAGCAATAGCTCCAGAAATCTGGTTAATAGTCCTCTAGAGTCTCTAAATTCTAATTTGTATGGAGTAAAATTCCACATGGTGGACGTGCATGAGCAACTCTCAGGGTGCCGTAAACCAAATCCTTTCTAGAGCTCACACTGGTCTGAGAGGCACTGTCATTTGCTTGGAAGGCATTGAATACCTGGGGCATTGAGAGTATCCAGAAAAGTCATGCCTTAATAGTTGTGTGGCTAAACTACCCAGCCCTATAGTAAAGGCTTTTCTAGTCCTGTCCTACCTAATAAAGCTTAAAAACAGGCCTTAAATAATCAATCTGATCCATAAATAAGATAACTGCCTGCCAGAACAAAATCCATTATCTTTTAAGGAGCACTCCTCCTCCCCCAGCCCCCAAAAGAATCTAGACGCTCAACTACATAATTTCACAATATCCAATATCCAATACAAAATTATTAGGTATGCAAAAAAGGAAAATGTGACCTATAACCAGGAGAAAATAAGTTAATAAGCTAATAGAGGAGATAAAATGGGATACTAAAAAAATCCAATTACCTGAAAAAAGACAGGATAAAAGGAACAGGGAACAAATGTGATAAAGTGAAAATAAATAGCGAGATGATCAGTTAAAACCCAACCATATCAATAAGCACATTGGATATAAATAATCTAATATTTCAATAAAATGTGAACGATTGCCCAACTGAGTAAAAAAGCAAGACTCAGCTCTAACCTGTCTATAAGAATCCTCCTTTACATATAAAGGTACACACAAAGTAAAAACATGGAAAAAGATATATACCATGCAAACACTAATCATAAGAAATCAGGAGTACCTATGTTAATTCCAGATGAAATACATTTCAATTGCAGGACAAAGAATGTTACCTGAGAAAAAGATGGACATTTTATAATGATACAAAGGTTTATTTTTTTTAATGGTCCTACATGTTATTCACCTATTAACATGATGGTAAAAAAGGCTATGCAATAGCATAAGAAACAATGAAATACTCAGACATAAGTTTAACAAAATAAAATCAGTACCTATATGTGAAAACTATAAAACATTCCTGGGACAAATTAAGGAAGACCTAAATAACTGAACAGATGAAAGTACTATGTTGGATACAGACACACCACTGGTGGAAATGCAAATGGTAGAACTACTTTGGAAAAAAAAGAATTATATTTTCTATTTTTTTGAGATAAGGTCTCACTCTGTTGTCCAGGCTGGAGTGCAGTGGTATGAATGTAGCTCACTGGGGCCTTGAACTTCTGGGTCAAGTGATCCTCCCACCTCAGCTTCCCAAGTAGCTAGGACTACAGGTGCATGCCACCAAGCATGGCTAATGTTTTAACTTTCTGTAGAGACAGGGTCTCACTATCTTGCCCAGACTGGTCTTGAACTGTTGGCCTCAAGTGATCTTCTTGCCTCAACCTCCCAAAGTGCTGGGATTATAGGCATGAGCCAATGTACACAGACAAAAATTATATTTTCTAATAAAATTAAACATGCACTTGTCAGACAAGCCAGAAATTTTACTTCTAGGCATTTTCTCAAGAGAAAACATTTGTCTATATAAAGACTTATATAAAAATGTGCATGGCAGCTTTTATACATAATGGTTCCAAACTGAAACCACCCAGAGGTCCATCAACAGTTGAATGGATAAACAAATCATGACATACTCATACAATGAGATACTACTCAGCAGTAAAAAGAAAGGTAAAAACAAATGAGATCTATGAAACAACATGGATCTCAAAAATATTCTGCCACATGAAAGAATCCTACACAAAGGGCCCCTATGTAGTAATTTTGTTACTACTAAATTATAGGACAGGCAAAACTGATGTGTAGTGAAAGAAAGGAGATCAGTGGTTGTCTGGGACCAGCCATAGAAAGGGGAATCAACTGCAAAGAGGCAGGACAGAATGTTTTGGGGCATGGAAACTTTCACATATTGTTTGGAGTGGTTGGTTATACAGATGTATATGTTTCTTAAAATTCTATACAGATGTATACACTCCTCAAAACTCATCAGACTTACACTGGAAATAACTGCATTGCATTACATCTAATTTGGCCCTCTATAAGCTGGATTCAAAAGAAGTAATGGAAGAGTTTAGTTGACAGGGAAGAGTTGACTACTCATGAAACAAAAGGGATAATTAATAATATAGCGTAAGATAAGAATGTGTCCATTCTGTGAGAATAGGAGACTGTGCTGTTCTTAGTGTTTGGCACTTAACATGGATTTGATAAATGTTTATTAAATGAATGAATTAAGGAATGAAGGTGAATGAGTTAAAAAGCCAAAGCATCTATTAGGGAATACCCAATTTTCTCTGATGTAACAGAACATGTGCAGGTATAGGTAGATTTGAATCTGCAAGTTAGAAGTTGATGAGTTTTCATCTAGTAACTTTATTTTCTCTGAAAAATTTGCTGGATGAAGAGGAAAGAAAGTGGGGAGGTGAGAGTGTTAAATGTTCAAGGATAGTAAAAATGTTTGAAATAATTTTGTTCTCTTGAGGAGAAAAATCAAGTTTACAACAGAAATGTAGAAACCTGGTTTGCAGTGAGACCCTCTCAATTGCTGGTCATGAATTTATGGTGATACTAATTTTCCTCTAGTTAAACATTTTTTGAGAATGGTTGGTCACTTGGCTACAAATGCAAAGAAGACAATACTAGTTTCCTGTGTGCTTTGGGTTTTGGAAGATTCATTTGATGAAAAAACAGAGAAACAAGGAGGTTTAGGATTTAGCAGAAATGTTATTCAGATAATAGAACATCTAATCAAAGCAACTTAAGAGCGGAAGAAGGGAGAAAACTGACAAAGGGAGAGAAAGGAGAGGGACTGGGGATCCAAATGCAACTGAAGAATCTCTGTAGTGGGAGTAGCTGAAAAAAATCAAGCTCTATGTTTCACCACTTGGTGGCTGGCTACCAAGAATCCCTCAGAGCCTGAATACTGTGAGTGCTGCAGGAAACCCATCTGCAGGCAGACAAAGAAAAGTTAATGGGTCCTTAAGCATAATAGCAGAAGACAAAGCCGAATGATAGATGGATGCTACTGAGAGAGAATTAGTAAAAGAGACAGGGGAGAATTTTCAAACAGTAATGAGAACATTTCTCTTCTGTCTAGGATATAGTGATAGCAGGTAGCAGCAGGCGTTTCTTCAGCTACAATAACTATGAAAAGCAGATGAACTTAAAAATATGATCGAAGAGTTTTGGAAAGGCAAATTAAAAAGACTGTCAATACCAAGTGTTGGCGAGGATGTAGAGCAACTGGAACTCTCATTTATAGCTGGAGGGAATGTAAATTGATAAAACCACTTTGGAAAACTGTTCAAAAGTACCTATGAAAGGGAAATATATGTCTCCCCTATGACTCATCGATTACATTCCTAGATACATATCAAGAGAAATGAATGTATGTATCCACAAGAAGACATGTAAAAGAATATTCACTGTGGCTTATGTTATGATTTCCTCAAACTGGAAAGAAAAGAACCCAAACTAGTATATTTACATAATGGAATACATTATATAGCTGTAAGAAATATGACTTAGTTATATAAGCAAAAATGTGAAAGAATTCCAACAGACATTCATTGAGCTAAAGCACCAAACATGAAAGAATGAATGTTGTATGATTCCAGTTATATGAAGTTCAAAAATGGAAAATTAAGTGATTATTTTAAAAGTTAGAATAATGATTATGTCTGGGGGGCAGGGTGGCTTAGGGAAGGAGTGTGAGGAACCTTCAGAGATTCTAGAAATGTTCTATATCTTAGTTGCAGAGATCTGAATTAATATTCTGGAAGATCAAGTGGAAGAAATACCTACTAGCACAAATGAGGGAGCTGATTTTGCTTTTTAATCCAATTTACTGGATTTATTTACCCTACTGATGTTTATTTTGATCACTGACATATTTGATTTTATTCCTAGTTTATTTGAAGTTTTGGTTTTTCTTTGCTATGTTTTCATCTTGTAATTTCTTTTGTATTTTCCGTCACTTTTCTGAATTGAGGAATTTTCCTTTGTTATCCTTTCTTTCTGGCAATATGGAACTTTGTGTACTTGTTGGCAGCCTAACTATTAAATACACATATTTTAACCTGCATTTTTTCTATTAATGTAAAAATAAATAATAGCTAAGTAACATTCCTTTTTTTAAAATCAAAAATTTCCTTTACCTGTTTCATTGAAAAAAATATCTCAGTTTTAATTCCAAGCCACTATTAGTTGTTTTTTTTTTTTTCTTCCTTACAAATCATTATCATTTCAGGAATCCTTTCTTAAGAATTGCATTGGCCGGGCCAGGTGGCTTATGCTTGTAATCCCAGCACTTTGTGAGGCTGAGGTGGACAGATCATCTGAGGTCAGAAATTGGAAACTAGCCTTGCCAACATGGTGAAAACCCATCTCTACTAAAAATACAAAACCTGTCTCTACTAAAAATACAAAAATTAGTGTGGTGGTGGGTGCCTGTAATCCCAGCTACTCGGGAGGCTGAGACAGAGAATCGCTTGAACCCGGGAGGCGGAGGTTGCAGTGAGCTGAGATAATGCCATTGCACTCTAGACTGGGTAACAAAGCGAGATTCCATCTCAAAAAAAAAAAAAAAAAGAAAAAAAAAAGAATTATGATTTGCAACATTTAGAAAGCTAAACAGCAAAATACATTTTTTGTATTTATTGATCCCCCACAATTGTTTTTATATTTTGGTTTTCCCCACTTTTGGCTGGAGATTTTGCTTGAGCAATTTGTTTAAGATCATATGGTTGATGTACTTTTTGAGTTTGTGAATGCCCAAGCATCAAATGATAACCTAGCCAGATATAAACTTCCAAAGTCACAATTCTTTTCCCTTGGACCTTTGTTGGTTATCCCCAGTAAACAATTAGGAGAAGGAAAGGTATAGGTCATTTGCTAAGGTCTTTTTTTTTCTTATTATTTATTATTATTTCTGCTTCTTGTTGTATATTTTCTATTTGGTCAAGCTAATATTTTATCCACAATAAAACTTTTATTCCCATTTTAAACCATCTTGTGTTATCTTCTCCATTTGCGTATCCTTCCTTCTTATCACCATCCATCCCATTTTATCTGTTCTTCAAATCTTATCTCAAATTCTACCATGTCCATGGAGCTCTATTTACCCCAGTTTCAAATTAATTTCCCCATTCTCATCATAGTATTTATTGTCCCTGCCATATGTTTTGCACTTCAAAGAATCCTAGAATGTTGTATCTGGAGGAGATCATGTAATCCAGCTTCCTAACTTTTTAGATTAAAAAAGCTGTGGTCAGCTGTGTCACCTGGGTTGATGTGAGGTCCTCGGGCATTCTGGGGCTACCCTTTAATACCTAAATAAGATGGTTCTCAAGCCCCAAACCCTCACTACATTCAGAAGTCCTCCCTTAAGTGTTCTGTAATTTCCAGGGCCTTCTGCTCTCCTGATCAGTGTTGCAGCCAGCATCCCAACCATTGCTCTTGGCTTAGCTGGAGGCCACTTTTTCTCACTGGATCATGTCACTAGAAACACAAAAGCCACAAACCTGGTGTACACAACTGACTTTTTACTGAAGATTTGTATTCTTTAAAAGAGTCTAAGGAGTTTGAGAACAAACAAGATTTTTGTAACTCTTATAGCTTCTAGTATAGAGGGAGCCATAGAAAAACAGCGGCTTTACTTTGGATATTAGACAATGCTTTTCTAAAATTCAACAGCCATTTCTCCTCCAAGGAGGAAGTTTTATCCTGGCTATGTCCTTTCAGGACATTGTTTCTTGCCATCTTCTTTCTTCTTTACTCTTCCAAACTTACAAAATTATGTATCCTTGAAGTAATCAGAGTAATGCATTTCTCCATTCTCTATGCAAAATGAAACAATCTTAAAAATATTCCATATCTTAGTAAGATGTCCATATAGGAAAGCCAACACAAAGAACCAGCTAAAGCTTTGAAATACCTTTTTTTTTTTTTTTTTCACTTTGTCCTAAGCAGAACTCCATCCTCTGTTAGTCTCTGGAAATGGAAGAAAAATAGTTTAATAATTTATTTTCTACTTAACCATGGAAAGCCTCTATATGTTATGAACAATAGCTCATTTTAATTACACATGAATTCTCAGGACACAGGTCTTCTTAGAGTCCTATACTTTTTCTTTAGACTATATTATCATTTCCCCGTTCCAGATTTTATTCAATTTTACATTATGTTACATGCTGTTTTCTACTGCTTTTTTATTGTTTCACATATGTAACTCCTGCTTTTCTAGAGTCTAGGGGTTGGAGAGCAAGTATTGATTATTGAGTTGGTCAGAAAATCAAATATATACAGGTGCTCGAGGATTTTGTGTATTGAGTAAGCATAAAACGTGTCATTTGATGTACATCTGTCATGAGCCAGATGACGTGCTAGGTGCTTTACATACATGCCTCTACTCCTCTCCTTGCTCCTTTGAGATAGGTACTATTATCTTCATCAAACAGAAAAAGAAATTGACATTCTAGGAGCGTAAGTCATTTGAATTCCACGTGACTAAATTGAGAAACTAGACCTGTCAGCTTCCAAAACATGTTGCTTTTCCCACCACACCCCAGGAATTCCAAGGCCACCAATGCTAACAATTGTTTCTCTAGCGGTTGATGTTTTTTTAAAATGAAAAACTTTGCAGTGCACTTATTGGGCAGTGACCACATCCTTTTTGCAAGATTGTCTTCTCTTTAAGTTTTAAGACCCATTCATTTTTAATGTGATTTTTAAAGCTCATATGTGAACCTGATAGTTTTCTTTCTGCCTTTCAGTTTGATCCATTAATAATTGAAAGCAAGAAAGTAGCAACTGTGGTGTTAATGCTTCATTCTACAGAAGAGGACATTTTGGCTAAAGCATGTGAAGCCATTTATAAATTTGCTTTAAAAGGTTTGGATTTTTTCAGTTTATATTTCCATTTCATTAATTTTTTAAAATATTTACTCCATCATGGGTACTTTTCTTCCTAATCTTTCACTTACTTGCTGTCAGACGAATTATTTCAGACAAGATCATTATTTAATGCATTAACTGAAAGCAGTGTCTCTCCCTGAGTGCCTAGCTTAATCTTAAGGAGTCATTTAGTCATTGGATAGAACAGTCATTCTGAAAGTTTCATTGTAGTTTTAGAAATTGTAAGTGTCACAGGCGCTAAAAGAACTCCCAATGGTCAAGGCTGGAACAATTAGAACAACAAAGTAAAATAGTATTGGGTTATAATCCAAGTGGAAAATAAGTATCCATGAGTCCATACTGATATAAATGAGTGAATAAATAAATAAATGAAAGTGAAGAGACAAATCCCGATGCAGAATTCCTAATAATTTATGCAGACAGTCTAACTTCAAGGAGGTGAAATATAACTTCCCACTCTTTGAGTGGGAGATGTACGGAGTGACTTATTTCCAAAGAGTAAATATAGAAATGGGGGGAAATAATCTTCCAAGGGATAAACCTTACATACACTACCTCAGCTAACTGATGAAAATTAACATCAACCATCTGGGCATGTTGGCTAATGCCTGTAATCTTAGCACTTTGGAAGGCCAAGGTGGGTGGATCACTTGATCCCAAGAGTTTGAGACCAGCCATAGCAATGTGGCAAAGCATCATCTCTACAAAAACAAAAAAACAAAAAACCATCTGTGGTGGTACATGCTTGTAGTCACAGCTACTCAGGAGGCTGAGATGGGAGGACTGCTTGAGCTCAGGAGTTCAAGACCAGCCTTGGCAACATGGTGAAACCCCACCTCTACAAAAAATAAAACCATTAGCCAGGTGAGATGGCATATGCCCACAGTCCTAGCTACTTGGGAGGCTGAGGTGTGAGGACTGCTTGACTCTGGGAGGCAGAGGTTGCAGTGAGCGGAGATTGTGCCACTGCACTCCAGCCTGGGCAGCAGAATGAGACCCTGTCTCAAAAAGCAAACAAACAGCCACCAATTGTGTTAAGTCATATTGACAATAGGTGCCTTTGATATGATGTGATGAAAATGACACTTTTTTTCTGTGTTGCTTTTCTTAAAAATCCATAACCTCAGTCTAATAATGATTCTTAAAATCAGACAAATCCTGGTTCAGGTACAAAATACCTAACTGGGATTTTAGTGTAACTGTTTTTTTTTTTTTTTTTTTTTTTTTTTTTTTTAAATAAAACATTTCAAACTAAGATGGGAACAATTTTGTTTTAAATAAACAATACTTGAAATACTGTGTTGGAACTTCAATGAGAGAACAGCAAATCCTTCAATTAGCCAAGGTTACAATACTCACCTTGCTTTGTCACTCAGGTCATCATTGGGAATCCAAATGTAAACCAGAGTGGTACTTGAAGGTACTGTACCTTTTTGAGTGGTTGGTGTGGAATCCTATGTCAAATTTCAGGGAGATATTGGATTGTGCATCTATGACAGCATGAATCCCATTCAGACTTATAAAGTTATTATATATATCATCTGGCTGTCACACATATCTAATTATGTGTAATCTCTTTTTGCATGACATGAAGAATTAGATAGGCATGTATTTCATATGAAATCAATACAGAAATAATTGTAAGTCTGATGTTTTATACTAGTAGTATTTTCTAAAGTTAAAAAAAAGAAGGATAGGACTTTGGCTTCTGGCCAAGATGGACCACTCTACTGCCTGAAACAATGAATGAAACAGATCTAATACATGAAGGTAGAGTACACTTACTCTATTGGCAGAAACAATGAAGAAAATAAACCAGATATATGAAATAACAGTTGACAAGACCATCAACATTAGACAGTAAAGGGCAGTGACCACTGAGAGACAGGAATCAAAGGAAGTAAACCCTATGATTGCCTCAGATTTTTGACTTCAGAGAGCTTTTTGGACATAGCACTGGAAAGGGTAACCTGGTGGACTCTCTGAGTTAAGAAGACAAACCTGTGAGTCCAGGGAGATAAAAGCATTTAGTTTTTGGGACAGAGTAAAGGAGAGGAATGAGTTTCACAGAAGGAAAACTCAGGAGATCTGTAAAGGATCCCATTCTTGTATTTAGGAGTTGTGAGCAGCATGTACATGTGAGGGAAACAGTCAGACAAAGAGGCACCCAAAGAATTGGGGTAATAGTGTCTGGGGCTCACATAGGGCTAGTAGTAGTACTTGTTCCCATCAGCCAGACGGAAATCTCAGAATTCATGGAGCACTATGTAGAATACACAGAGGAGTCTTGCCTCAGTATGAGAAATAATTAGTCCTAGATGGTACACTGTTCTAGTACCACCTAGTAAATATTAAAAGCAAGACTTGAAAGGATCAAGTTGTTTCCAAGTAACTTAATTTGTCTCTGAAAAAAATCTTAAGAATACAGAAATAGCCATTGCCTAACAAGGTAAAATTCAAAATGTCTTGCATCCAATAAAAAAAAAAATTAGCAGGCATGAAAAGCAGAAAAAAATGCATAATAAGATATAAAACAACCAGTAAATCAAAATTGACCCAGATGTTAAATTAGCAGGAAAAGACATTTAAAAATTAATTACAACTGTATTCTGTATGTTTAGAAAATAAAAACATGGAAGCTACAAGACAGACCTGAATACCACTTCTAGAGATGAAAACTTCAATATCTGAAATGAAAAAATATAGGCTTGGATGAATGCAAATTAAACACTGCAGAAAAAAAGATTAATGAACTTGAAGACATAGTAACACAAAGTATCCAAAATGAAGGACAGTGAAAAATAAATTTTAAAAAAAATGAACAGAAATTCAATAAGGTATGAGAAAAGTTCATGTGTACAATATAGGTATAATTGGAGCTCTGAAAAAGGGAGACAGGGACAGAAAAAGCATTTGAAGAAATAATGGCTGAAATTTCCCTAAATCTAATGAAAACTCTAAGTCCATGGATCCAAAAAGTTTGTCAAAACCCAACTACAAAGAATATGAAGTAAACTACACCATAGTACATTATAATCAAATTGCTCAAAACTAGAGAGAAAATCTTAAAAGCAGCCAGAATGAGTAAAAATATGTTATATTCAAATTAAGAATGACAATAGATAATAACAAATTATAAATAAGGATGATTTATCATCAGATATTATACAAGTGAGAAGTCAGTAGAGCAAAAATCTTTAAAGAATGAAAGATAAATAAAAACTTTCAACCCAGAACTACATATCCAGAAAAAAAATCTTTCAAAGGCACAGGTGAAATAAAGTTTTATTTTCAAACATAAAAAAGCTACAATAATTTATTACCAGCAGATCTACACTACTACTTATAATAAAAACAGGCCTTTCAGGCAGAAAGAAGTAACACCAGATGGAAATATAGATCTACAAAAAAGAATACAGAGAGCTAGAAATGGCAACATATATGTTTTTTCTTGCTATTTGAATCACTTCAAAAGCTAATTTATTATTTTTAACAGAATATAATAATATATTGTGCAGTCTGAAACATATGTATAAGTGAAATAGATGGCAACAACAGCCCAAGGTAGAAAGGGAAAAAATGGAAGTATACCACTGTTAGAATCTCATATGTGAAGTGCCATAATACCACTTGAAAGTAGATTGTGATAAGTCAAAGATGTATACTGCAATCTTAATGCAACCACTAAGATAACCAAACAAAGGATAATATTAAATAAGTCAATGAAAGAAATAAAATGGAATAATAATATTCAATAGAAAAGTAGGCAGAATATGAAGAAAAATGCAAACAGGGAATAATGGGACATATAAAAAACAAATAATACAGTAGATCTAATCTAATCATATCAAAAATTAAACATAAATGTCCTAAATACCTTGATTAACAGGAAGAAACTGATATGTTGGATAAAAGCAAGAGTAAACTACATGCTGCCTTCAAGAAGTGCACTTAGAATATAAAGACAAAGTAACTTAAAAGGATGACAACAGATATGTCATGCTAGCATGAATCAAAAGAAAGCCCAAGCATTAATAACATAAATATTAATATTATAAAAGTAAACAGAGAAAAGAATAGTACCAGAGATAAAGAAGGTCATTTTATAATGATAAAGGGATCAGTTAATGAAAAGACTGAAAAATCTTAAACAGTCATGTACTGAATGTGAGATATTTAAAATGCATGAAGCTAATCATGCAAGGAGAAATAGGCATCAACAGTTAAAGCTGGAGATTTCAATGCTCCTCTCAACAAATGAGAGAACAAGTAGGCAACAAAATATATAAGGATATAAAGGATTTGACAATCAATATCAGTGTATTTAACCTAATTAATATTTATAGAACACTTTAAGAGCAGTAGAGTACACAACTTTTTTCAAGTGCATACAGAACATCTAACCAAATAGATCATATTCTGGGCCATAAAATAAGCCTCAATAAATTTTAAGTGATTCCAATAACACAAAATATATTCTCATACCACAGTGGAATTAAATTGGAAATCAATAATGCAGAAAATTCCAGATAATTGTTAAGTAGTTAGAAAGTAAATAACATACCCTTAAATGACTCATGAATCAAATAAGAAATCAAAACAAAAATCAGAACTGAAAATTAAAACACAGTGAAAGATGCTATAAAACTGCTTAGAGAGAAGTTTATTGTGCTAAATACCTATACTGGAAAACAAGAAAATTCTGAAACCAATAGCTTCAGCTTCCATCTTAAGAAACTAGAAAAAGGAGACCAAAGTAACCCAAAAGTTAGTAATAATAAGAATGTAATAGATATCTCAGTATAAATCAACAAAACAGAAAACAGAAAAAAATTGATGAGCCATAAAAATGAAAAGCTGTTTTCTGAGATCAATAAGAATGATTAACCTCTAGATGGATGGATAAATAAAATGAGAGAGAAGACAAATTATCATTACATTAAGAATGATTAACCTCTAGATGGATTGATAAATAAAATGAGAGAGAAGACAAATTATCACTATCAGGAGTGGGAGAGGGGACATCACTAGAGATCCTACATGTATTAACAGGATAATAGGAATATTATGAATAAATTAATACCAATAAATTCTACAACTTAGATTAAGTGAACAAGTTTATTTCAAGACCTAAATTTCCAAGCTCACTTAAAAAAAGAGAGCTTGAATTGCTCTATATTACAAAAACTGAAATTGGTAGTTAAAAACTTTCTCACAAATAAAACTCCAGGTCCAGATGGTTTTACTGGTGAATTCTACCAAACATTAAGGAAGAAATAATACCAATTATACACAAATACTTTCAGAAAATTGAAAAGGGTGGAATACTTCTTAGTTCATTCTGTGAAGCCACCATTACTGTAAACCCCAGATAGAAAAAGGCAAAAAAAAAAAAAAAAAAAAAAAAATAAAAGAAATATGCAAGTTAATATGCCTCATTAACATAGATGTAGAAATTATAAACAAAATGTTAGCAAATTAAATTCAACAATGTATAAAAAATTCTGGCTGGGCACAGTGGCTCATGGCCATAATCCTAGCACTTTGGGAGGCCGAGGTGGGTGGATCACCTGAGGTCAGGAGTTCAAGACCAGCCTGGCCATCAGGGTGAAATCCCATCTTTTAAATAAATAAATAAATAAAATAAAATTTAAAAAAATTTTTAAAAGGAGAGTAAAAATAGCTAACACATCATGACTAAATGACTCTTATTCCCAAATTGCAAGGTTGGTTTAATGTCTGAAAATCAATCAAGGCATTTTACCATGTGTGGTAGGTAGAAAAAGAACCCCAAAATATCTACATCAGAAAATATCACATCCCTGGAAGCTGTGAAAATAGTATGTTACATGACAAGGGAGAAATAAGAATGCTGACAGAATTACAGTTGCTAATCAACTGACTATGAGATTAGGATATTTCCTTGGATTATCTGGGTTGGGCCAACACAGTCACGAAGGCCCTTATTGGTGAGAGGAGGAGGCAGAGAGTCGGATTTGGAGAAGATGTGGTGGTGGACACAGAGGTCAGAAGGGTGTGATTTTGGGCTTTGAAGATGAAAGGGGTTTGCTCGCCAAGGAATGCTATGTGGAAAAGAAAAGGCAATGGATTCTGCCATAGAGCTTAGCTCCCAAAGAGCATAGGTAGCCCTGCCAACATTTTGAATTTCACCTACTGAGATATGTATCTGACTTCTGACTTCCAAACCATAAGATAATAAATTTGTGTTCTTGATAAACCACTAGATTTTTTATTTATTATAGCAGCAATCAGAAAAAAATATAAATCTTTAAAAAAGAAAAACCATATGATCATCTTCATACATGCAAAACCATCTTTTTGGCAAAATCCAGCATCCACTCCTGATAAAATATGTCTACAATGTAGGAATAGATATAAACTTTCTCTACCTGATAAAAGATATCTACAAAAAAAGCCTATAGCTTACAACACACTTAATGGTAAAAAAAAACTAAATGCTTTTCCCCTAAGATCAGGAACAAGAGAAGGATGTCAGCTATTGTCATCTTTATTCAACATTGTATGGGAGGTTCTAGCCAATGCAATCAGGCAAGAAAAAGAAATGAGACATCCAGAAAATTTATAGTTAAAAACTTTCTCACAGATTAAAAAAAGAGGTAGAACTATCTGAGTTTGATTTATACAAGATGACACAATCTGGCTCTGTTCACTCACCCTAATTATTTTGAGATTAATTCATATCATAGTATTTGTTTTTGTTGCTGAGTACTATTCCATTATATGGATTTACCACAGTTTGTTGGGTCATATGGTAGGAGTATGTCAACTTTTAAAGAAACTGCCAAACCATTTTCCAAAGTGATTCGTACTGTTTTATATTCTCACCAGCAATGTCTGAGGGTTCCAATTTCTCCCTACAGTAGCTGGCACTTGTTCGTCTTTTTGATGACAGTAATCCTTGTGGGTGTGAGGTGGTATCTCATTGTGGTTTTAATTTGCATTTCTCTAATGACTAATGATGTGGAGAAAAATTATCATCATCATATGTCCTCTTTGGTGAAGTATCTGTTCAAATAACTTGTTCATATATATTTTAAAATTTGGTTGTTTTCTTATTTGGTTTTAGAAATTCTCTATATATTCTGGATACACATCTTTTACTTCTGTATCAGATATGTATTTGCAGAATTTTTCTCACAATTTGTAGAATATCTTTAAAAAAAATTCTAGACTTTTCTTCCTGTAAGCAGGTTTAGGTTTATAGAAAAATGAGGCCAGGCATAGTTGCACGTAGAGCCTGTAATCCCAGCACTTTGGGAGGCCCAGACAGGAGGATCACTCGAATCCATGAGTTTGAGACCAGCTTGGGAAACATACTGAGACCCCATCTCTACAAAAAACTTGAAAAAAAAAATTAGCTGGATGTGGTGGCATTTGCCTGTAGTCTCAGCTACTCAGGAGACTGAGGTGAATCACTTGAGCCCAGGAGGTCGAGACCGCAGAGAGCCATGATCATGACACTCCAGCCTGGGTGACACAGCAAGACCCTGCCTGAAGAAAAAAAAAAGAAAAATGGGAAGTAGAGTTCCCATAAACACCCCTCCTCTACTTCAGTTTTCTCTATTACTACAGTAATCTTTTGCATTGTATTAGTCAGGATTCTCTAGAGAAAGAGAACCAGTAAAACATATGTAGATATATATGAAAACACTTGTAATGGGAACTGGCTCACATGATTGTGAAGGCTGAGAAATCCCACGATAGTGCCATGTGCAAGCAGGAGAACAAGGAGCACCGGGGCTGTAATTCAGTCTTGTCCTAAGGCCAGAGAACCAAAGCTACTGTAAAGTCCTGGAGTCCAAAGGCCTGAGACAGGAGCTCTAATGTCCCAGGGCAAGAGAAGATAAGGGTCCCAGCCAAAAAGACAGAATTTCTTTTTACACCTTTCTGTTCTACTCAAGCCCTCAGCAGATTGGAAATTGCCCACTCACATTGGTGAGAGCACATCTTCACTCCCTTGAGAGATTCAAATGTTAATCTCTTCCAGAAACACCCTTGCAGACACACCCAGAAATAATGTTTTAGTAGCTATCTGTGCATCCCTTAGCTCCTTCACTTTGACACATAAAATGAATGTGATGACATCTATAGACAATTCTATCGAATCTACAAAAAGGGGCTAGAACTAATTAATTACGCAAGGAAGCATTTATTGAGTGCCTGTTACATGATCAGCATTGTGCTAGGCACCAAGAGTATGAGAGAATAGGGCAGAAAGGGCATCTGTCATCATGGAGAGTTATCATGGCATAGGCAAGCAAAACACAGACGTTGTCAAGTGATATGACAAAAATACAGCAGGATAAAGAGACGTAAAAAAACACTTGGATGCGGTAACAGCGGCAGATAGGGTGATTGCAGAGGACTGCTCCAAGGAGGTGCAGTGTGAGCTCAGAACTGAAGATAAGATGAAGCCAGCTTTGTAAACAGGGGAAGGGAGAGGAGGAAGTTTCCAAGATGCCTGTGCTCTAAGTTCATTCTGAGGGAAATACCAGTGGAAGCCAAGAGTAATGTGAAAGGCAAATGGCAAATAAGAAATTGGAATGGCACAGGGCAGAATGCTGATGAGATTGATGATATCCATGTGTGGTTTTTGTTTTACGTGTGATGTCAGGTGAGGAAAATAAAACAACCCTCCTTGAACTTGGAGCTGTGGAACCTTTAACTAAACTACTCACCCACGAAGACAAAATTGTAAGAAGAAATGCTACTATGATATTTGGAATCCTGTCTTCTAATAGTAAGTATCAACTTTTAAAAATAATCAAATAATCCCACGTAATGCATTATCATTCTTCTAAATTTAACATTAAAGAATTTGTTTCAGTTTTATTTAAACTGACTTTAATGTTCACAAAAACATGACATCAGTATAATGCAGCAAATGTGTGATTTCACATTTTAAGGGATAATTTTAAAACAGGAAAATATATGCAAGCACATCCATGCAAAAACTCCTCTCAGAGTTGGTGATGTAGTCCTATAAGCTGAGAAAGCAATCATTTTCTCTTAAAATGAAAATGATTTTTTCTTGAGTTAGTGTGATGTAATTTGCCTGCCTATGTTACATTTCATATGTATTTCATAGTGAACAAAACCTAAAGAGCTTTGATAAACTGATTTTGAAACTGCAAACTATATTTTGCAAAAGATAACTTTAAATGTGCATTTACCAAGGTAGGTGGATCACCTGAGGTCATGAATTTGAGACCTGCCTGGCCAACATGGCGAAACCTCATCTTTACTAAAAATACAAAAATTAGCCAGGCATAGTGGTGGGTGTGTGTAATCCCAGCTACTCAGGAGGCTGAGGCAGGAGAATCACTTGAACCTGGGAGGCGGAGGTTGCAGCGAGCTGAGATCATACCACTGCACTCCAGCCTGGACAACAGAGTGAGACTGTGTCTCAAAAAAATAAATTTAAAAAAGTGCATTTACTCCTTAAATCAGACCTATTGCTTGGAATATTAATTATGTCACATAATTAATATTAATATATAGTATATAACAACATGTAATATTAATCATATATGTACATAATTAACATTACTATGTGACATTAATACAATTAATATCAATTATGTTATTATATCATAATATTGTATAATTATATTAATATATAATATACAATACTAAAGAACATATTAATATAATAATGTGATTATATAATATTAGTTAAAAGATGCTATTATGTCCATTAGAATATCAGTTTGACCAAAACCATGCCAATAAAGGCAGTCTCTGACTTATGAACAGCATATGTTTTCCTTGTCATTTTCTAATGGTAGTTTTTGAGTCATCCACCAAAACCCTGTAAGTTTTTTTTTTTTTTTGAGATGGAGTCTTGCTCTGTTGCCCAAGGCTGGAGTACAGTGGTACGATCTCAGCTCACTGCAGTATCTGCCTCCCGGATTCAAGCAATTCTCCTGCCTCAGCCTCCCGAGTAGCTGGGATTACAGGCATGCACCACCATGCCCAGCTAATTTTTGTATTTTTTTAGTGGAGACAGGGTTTCACCATGTTGGCCAGGCTGGTCTTGAACTCCTGACCTTGTGATCCGCCCACTTTGGCCTCCCATAGTGCTGGGATTACAGGCGTGAGCCACTGTGCTCGGCCTAACTCATAATAAATGTTAAATGACACTCTTAGTAGAGACTGTATTCTAACATGAAACTTGGGCTGCTATGAATAAACACGTGCCTATCATGGTACATGGCTAAAAACATACTTTCACCCTCTTACGATAATCTCAACAAAACACAAGCACAGATTCTTTCCTAGTCTTCCTGCCTACCCTACACCCTCTTTTCCCTGGATTTCGTGAGGTGACAGTGAAGCCTCCTTATTCCATGCCCAGCACGGACTGTAGTATGAATGTGTTCAGGGACAGTTATGAGGGGAAGTTGGGAAGAGAAGTGGAAGGACGGTTTTGTGTGGCATCTGTGCCATTACAACCTCAGTTACAGAGACTGTGTTTGCGGGCAGCTGCGGTGATAGAAGCTGTTGGGGCTCTGTGCGTCCTTAGTGGAAGGATGTGACTTTGAGAGCTCTGATGGTGGCTGTGCTGTAAGGCAGAGGCCTGGGAGTGTTTCCAGACATGGCAGCAGAATGAAGACAGTCATGGCGGAGTGCATGTCCCATCAACTTAGACTATGATAATACTAGTTAACACATAGCACTGGCAAGGGGTCAGGCACTATACTAAATGCTATAGATATATTAAATCATTTAATCCTAACAGCCTTGTGAGGTAGGTACTATTATTATTCCCTTTACATCTGAGGCAACAGAGGCATAGAGAAGGGAAATAAGGAAGTACTCAATTGAATTATGGACCTTCCTAAATTTATCGCAAGGATTACCTGTGTAATAATTCTATATTAGCATCATATCGAATGCTTAACCAAAAACAAAAAAAGGAAAACTATAATTAAAAACAATGGAAGATTTTTTGATTTCTTGTTTTATTCTATTTACATACCATGGAATTTGAGGAAAAAAATATTTTGTGGCCATGCATGGTGGCTCATGCCTGTAATCCCAGCACTTCGGGAGGCTGAGGTGGGAGGATTACTTGAGCCCAGGAGATTGAGGCTGCAGCGAGCCATGATCACACTACCGCACTCCAGCCTGAGTGACAGCGAAACCCTGTCTCCAGACAAAAACACACACAAAAAAACTTTGCGATACCTCTTACGCAACTCTTTATTTTAAAAGTAGGAAAGATATCTCAAAGCATTTGTTTATTTGCCCAAAGTCATGCAGGCGGTTAGTAGTGGAACCGAGGTTAGAGCACAGCACATAGGCATACCTGTCTAGCTATAATTAGGCTACCAAAAATAGTATAAAAATGTACTTTATGAAAGTCAATATACTGACTTTTAAGCATTTTTGACATTTGTAATAATCAAATTGAATGTAAGCAACCAAGATGTATTAATTGAAATAGCCTGGGTAATTCTTATTTGCATTCTGTACAAGATTAAAATCAAAATTTAAAAATACCCTCCCAGCAACACACATAAAAAGATTACTAATACATAATAAATAAATGTAGGGCACAGTAACTCAGCTCTTCAGATATGTGCTCCAGGCACATTCTGCACTTTTATGGTTATTGTTTCTAGTGTCTTAGAAGGAAGTACAGCTCATGATTGAGGAGTGCAATCCTCATGATTGAGGATGTTAATATATACCCTATTCAATGTACTGAGATCGTGTGTGGTTAGCCCCACTTGAGCATGAAACCTGTCCCACCACTTGCTGTGAGGTTTTGAGCCTCAATTTCCTTATCTGTAAAATCAGATAATATTACCTGTCTCATAAAGGACTGTTCAGTAGATACTGCCATTATAGGTATTATTATTTTGAGACAGGGTCTCACTCTGTTGCCCAGGCTGGAGTACAGTGGCTTGATCTTGGCTCATTGCAACCTCTACCTCCCAGCTTCAAGTGATTCTCCTGCCTCAGCTTCCTAAGTAGATGGGATTACAGGTGCAAGCCACCACACCTGGCTAATTTTTGTATTTTTAGTAGAGTTGAGGTTTCGCCATGTTGACCAGGCTGGTCTCGAACTCCTGACCTCAAGTGATTCACCCACCTTGGCCTCCCAAAGTGCTGGGATTACAGGCGTAAGCCACTGCACCCAGTCTATTATTATTAATAATAAACATCAATATTCTGTTTCTTCCTTTGTAGACGATGTTAAAAACTTGTTAAGGGAGTTAGACATCATGAATTCTGTCATTGCTCAGCTCGCTCCAGAAGGTAACTTTGCATTCTATATCTGTTTTAAAAAATGGAACTTTTTTTACACTTGATTAAACTATATATTGAAAATCATTCATGAAATATTGTTACTAAAATCTCTCAAACCACAGGTTAATTTTGAGTTTGTAAAAAAGGTGAGCTGTAAGCAAGATACAATTTGTGGAGCTTTGGTTTCCAAGGCATATTTTAAGGTAGTGGTTGAATAAGAAGCAGTTGGCATACTTGTGTTATTTATTTTTGATACACAGAAGAAGTAGTTATCCACGAGTGTGCTAGCCTTTGTCTAGCAAACATGTCTGCAGAGTATACCAGTAAAGTGCAAATATTTGAACATGGGGGATTAGAGCCACTCATCAGACTGCTGAGTAGCCCAGACCCAGATGTAAAGAAGAATTCTATGGAATGCATTTACAACTTGGTGCAGGTAAGATTAATTTCTAAAAAGTATTCTGACGAAAGCTGATTTTAGATTTTCCCATTAAAAATAGAAAAAAAGCTTTTAAAAACTCACCAGTTTTGCATCATTAGATATTGTTGTTACTGGTTAGTATTTATTATTCAGAGAAAAAATAATGGAAGCTCAGTGTAGTTATCTTTCAGTTTTCACATTTGATAAGTCTTTGTCTCCCATGAAAAAGTATTTGGAAATGTATTTCTATTTTTAAAGAATAGAATGGCATGCAAATAAAATGTACTTCTTCTGAAACAGGAAATCTAATATGTGGAACCTGGGCAGTTACTATTGATTGAACCCTGGTGCTCTAAGCATATTAGATGTTAATATATACCCTATTCAATGTACTGAGATTTTGATTTAGGCTTATTTGTTGCTAAAAATCTAAAAATTTGAGTATGCAGAACAGAATTCATTATCCACAATAGTAAGATAGACACTACCTCACTGTGTTTTCCTTTGTAACGGAAGGAAACTGCCAACCTTCCCCTCCCCTACAGTCCTGTCCTTTGTGCGGCTCCCTGCCCCCACCACCCCGCTCCAGGAACATGGAACACACACACACCCCCTCATGCACACAGCAGGTCAGCTTCCTGACACTTGGAACAGCCTTCTCTGCTGCTTAGATTCCTTAACAATTAGCATGCACATGTGATGAGCTTTAGATCAGCTGAAAATGGAAAGACACAAATTTTAAATGGCCATTAAGAGAGTAGGAAATGACGAAATACCAAAATGAGAGTGAAGAGGAGGATTAATGGAGAGGCAACATATCCAGGCAGAGAGAAACAAATGGGCTCATATCAAAAGGCAGCAAAAGCAAAATTCCTGGCCCAGCATGCCTTTGCTACTCACTGGTTTCACCCTCACTCCTCCCTCCCTAGAAGGCACCCTAAACAGGAAGTTTAGCAGTTCTTTTCCCTTCTCCAGTCACTTGGGCTTTACCTCCTTTGATTAAATATTTCTCTAAGCGTGTTTGTGCTTTCAATCCCAAGACTCCTTAGAGCAATATTTCCCTATTGTTTTAATCAAGCAGAAATGAAAATAATCACCTCCACAATTCTTAACAGCAATACTGGCTAAAAACTGTGTATTAGTTTCCTAGGGCTGCTGTAACAAAGAACTACAAACTAGGTGGCTTCAAACTAGAGATAGTCACAGTTCTGAAGGCCAGAAGTCCAAAATCAAGGTGTCAGTAGGGCCATGCCCCCACCGAGACAGATCAAATCTTTCCTTGCCTCTTCCCGGCTTCAGGTGGTGGCCATCCATCAAAGGATGGAGAAAGTCCCTTGGCTTATGGCCGCATCCCAGTAAGCTCTCCCTCTGTCATTTTTTCTCCTAAGGACACCAGTTGTACAAGGACACCACCAAAGGCCCACCTGACTCCAGAATGACCTCATCTTAACTAATTACATCTCCAATGACCCTGTTTTCAATAAGGTCACATTAACAAGTACTGGGATTAGGACTCCAACATATATTTTGGGGGGACACAATTCAACTCATGACAAAAAGCAACCTACAATTTTGTGTCTAAAGGAAGCTCTGTATTAAAGATCAATAAAAGAACGGACAAGGGAAAGCTAAGCTTTAATTGGAGCCTTTCCACCTTTAGTGCCATTTTATATTTACCATGTTTTGATTAACGGTGTCATGTCTTAACAGAGTTTGGGAGTTTTCCATGGCTTCGTGGCTTGTTTTCTTAAGCTCCCCCAACCACCCACTTTTTCACTCACCAGAATCATAGACATACAGGCACAACAACTGTCTAGATTATAATGACCCCTTGATTGTGTAAATGTCTTAAATAAAGGTCGTGTATCTGAATAAAGCTGCTGTAAATTTGCATGCAGAGGGCCTGTCAACAGTACTGCATGCTAATAGGTATTTCATTAACAGTCCATTTGAATGAGATAAGAAATCAATTCCATAATTTCATTTTATTACTATTTAAAGAAGTATATCCAAGTGTGAAAAGAATTTCATTATGCATAGATTTTATAATGCTGTTTAATCAAAATTTACTGTATGATAGATATTACAAAAGTCATAGCTGTTTATTTTCTGTTGTAAATAATGTGTACATATCACAGTTAAATATTTTGGTGATGTCAATGGAAAGATTTCTCATTTTTGAGTTATTTTGGAAGGGAATTTGGAATAAAAGATGAGAAAATTATAACTTACGTTCTTGTGTTAGAAAATGGAATTTCTCCATTCTTGAGAGTGTATTTTGCTTAAAAATTTATTGTTTTGATCATTTCTATTTTGTGGCAGGATTTTCAGTGTCGAACCACACTTCAAGAACTAAATGCAATACCTCCTATCTTAGATCTCTTGAAGTCAGAATATCCAATTATTCAGTTGTTGGCTCTCAAAACCTTAGGTGTTATTACAAATGATAAAGAGTCTCGAACAATGCTAAGAGACCATCAAGGATTGGACCATCTTATTAAGATCCTAGAAACTAAGGTATTTAGTTTCGTTCATTTGACTCTCTATTAGGAAATGTATCTCTCCCAAATGTTCACAAATGAAATTTTAGTCTATTTAACATGTATTAAGTGTAATGGATTAATTTGCTTATTACTACAGAAAGTTTATTGGTCTGCTTAAACCAGGCTAATTGTAGAGGCCAATTTAAACTAATTTTAAAAGTCTTCTGGTTTGGCAGACTTAAGATGCTTAAATTCTTGTCTATGATCTTCCTCTTGATTTCCTGAAACACCTGGGGTGAGTCTTTTAACCTGCATTATGGTTTTCTCTAGGATAAAGCAGGAAGCATAATTTTCCTCCCAGACACATTTTGATAATATTGGAGCTAAATGTCCACAGTTGCTAGTAAGCTCCTTAGGAATTAATTAAACTTTAAGAATATTTGTGCCTTCTAGGATCTCCTGGTTACAAAACCTCATCTAGCAGTTTATTGAATGCCATTTAATTGACTTCAGTGATTCAGATAGCTTCCAAACAGGTCCAGTGTCTTTTGCCACTAACTCTTTATTGAAATAGTAATAAACAGATTTCAGATCCAGTGCCCCTACTTTAATCTCATGAGAACTCACTGTCATGAGAACAGCATGAAGGAACTGCCCTGACAATTCAGTCACCCCCCATCAGGTCCCTCCCTTGACACATGGGGATTATGTTACTTAATTTGCCTGGGGATCACAATTCAAGATGAGATTTGGGTGGGGACACAGAGCCAAACCATACCAATGGGTTCGTGTTGGAGGGGTGGGTGGGTAATTGTTTTAAAGAATTGGCTCATGTACTTTTGGAGGCTTGGCAAGTCCAAAATCCACAGGTTAGGCAAGTAGGCTAAAGACTTAGAAAAGTGTGTAGTTTGAGTCCAGGGGTGGCCTGCTGGCAGGATTCCCTCTGTGGCCAGGTAGATCAATCCTTTTCTGTTAAGGCCTTCAAAAGATTAGGTGAGGCCCACTCACATCATGGAGGGTAATCTACTTTACTCAAAGTCTACAGTTAAATATTAATCTCATGAATAAATACTTTCACAGAAACATCTAGAATATTTGACCACATATCTGGGTACTGTGGCTTAGACAAAAATTCATCATCAAGTTCTCTTCTTGTCAAATTGGCGCCAATATACATCTTAAATCATACTTGATCTTCAAATTAAGACAATGATGAGATCATACTTTCACCTAACATGATACAAGTATCTCATACGCAACCAAATATTTCCCAGTGCTTACCCCAGAAGAGGATGCAGAATCCTTGGGTGATGTTTACCCTTCCTGGACCCACAAATCTAGGCTATAGAAGAAATGGCACCATATGGTAGACACTGATTCAGAGCATATACAGCATTCTGGAGAACCCTGCTCCAGCCCTACAAGGTCTTACCACCTAGCTGGTGCTGTAGTCTTTAAAAGGCCATTCTATCAAGCCAGCTGCTTAAGGATGGTGGGAACATGGTCAAACCAGTGAATTCCATGAACATTGGCCACAATGTATTTGTTGTGTAGTGAGTTCCTTCCATTCATGATAGATTATCCTTTCTGAGCATTTCTCAGTTTTGGGATTTCCCCTTTACATGTCTAGCTATTTAGGTAAGGTTGCAGTTTTCCATGGCTGTGGGGATTCAGTAGATTTCCTCAGGCAAGACAGCCGCAAACTCACAACATTTCCCTCTTACAGTCACAAATTATTTTAATGTATATATTTTCATCAGTTTCGGTCTTGCTTTTTCAAAAAATGTTTACTCCAGATTTCAAACTTGTTTTTGGTGGAAGACTATAGGAGCAACTTCACTGACTACCATTTTTGGAAGTTTTTTTCCTAGCATTACATTTTATCCATAAAACATTTTGGAGTAAGGGAAAGGAGAAAAGACAGGGCACATAGCCAGGAAGGGTGATGTTACTTCGATAAGCAGAACTTCTGTTCCCTGGGGCATCTGTCGTTAACAGATTTAATTACATTGTGTTCTGACTGGCTTTATTTCCTCTTGTAGTCAAATATGGGAAGTGTACATTTCTTTTAGTACAACCTTCTAAAGTTGCATTTGCTTTTATTATTAGGAATTGAATGACCTTCATATAGAAGCACTTGCAGTGATAGCCAATTGCCTCGAAGACATGGATACTATAGTGCAGATTCAGCAGACAGGGGGTCTTAAAAAACTCCTGTCACTTGCAGAAAACTCTACAATTCCTGATATTCAGAGGAATGCAGCCAAAGCCATTACTAAAGCAGCTTATGATCGTATGTCTGATTGTATTTTACTTTATTTGGAGACCGGGTCTTACTCTATCTCTCAGGCTGGAGTGCAGTGGCATGATCACAGCTTACTGCAGCTTCAACCTCCTGGGGCTCAAGTGATCCTCCCACCTCAGCCTTCCTAGTAGCTGAGACTACAGGCGTGCACCACCATGCCTGGCTAATTTTTGTATTTTTATGTAGAGACTGGGTTTTGCTATGTTGCCCAAGCTAGTCTAGAACTCCTGGGCTCAAGCAATCTGCCCACCTTGACGGAGTCAAAGGCATAAGCCACCACACCCCAAAATGTCTTATTTTATATAAACTAAGCACATGTAATTCCTCTTGGAGTCTTCATTCTGATTAGTACTAACACTAGAGTATTTGTTTGCCTTTTAAAAAACAATTAGAGGCTGGGCTCAGTGGCTCACACCTGTAATCCCAGCATTTTGGGAGGCCAAGGCGGGTGCATCACCTGAGGTCAGGAGTTTGAGACCAGCCTGACCAAGATGGTGAAACTCTATCTCTACTAAAGATACAAAATCAGCTGAGTGTGGTGGCGCATGCCTGTAATCCCAGCTACTTGGGAGGCGGAGGCAGAAGAATCGTTTGAACACGGGAGACGGAGGTTGCGGTGAGCTAAGATTGCACAACTACACTCCAGCCTGGGCAACAAGAGGAAACTCTGTCTCAAAAAAAAAAAAAAAAAAATGAGAACAGTGCTGTATTTACTACTTAAGGCCAAATTCATCTCACTTCCAGTGAGCTAAAGTAGAGATTTGTCAGGGATATGAAGAATGCAATATGATTTCATTATCATCCTATTTTTTAAAAAACAATTCATTTCTATATTGTTTTAAGCCTTCATTTTGCTTGAATTTGGAATTATATAGAATGTATGCATTATCTGTGAACCTGAAAGCATTGGTTGAAGAAATTCGCATTCACAATAATATCTATAAAGTAATTTTTAAGTTTCAACTGGAGTCTAGTAGTACCATGTTATATAGCTGTGAAAAGTAATATGCTCATACTATATACATAACACAATTTACATTTCAGTGACAAGTTATGTTGATATAAATCTGTAAAATGTGAGATTAATTATATCACAAGCAGAGAAGATGCAATCATAGTTTTAATTTATGTATATTTGCAGTCTTTTATTTAACAAAAGATGTGATTTTATTTTTCCCCTTCTGCACCACTACTGTTATAAATGATGACAGCACTGACTGTTTTAAGTGATTTATATTCTAAACACATATACTCACATCTGTATATCTACCTACCTGTCTATCTGTGTATATACTATGGGAAACACTTCCTTTTCAGCACACACTGGGTTTCTTCAAGGCAAAGCTTTAATGCAGTAAGCAGGATTTCACTATCCAGTGTGTAGTGTGTATAGAGGGGCCTCATGAGTTACACTATAAATGCCTATTTGAGAGACTGGTTGTGAAATCAAGGTTTTTTAATATTGGCAAACGACAGTTTATTCAGTATTCTATCAAATGGAACTTACGCATTATCATAGCTGGTCAGTTCTATTTTTCTTCTATCCCAGTCCTTCTTAGCTAATTGAGACCCAAAGACAAGTAAAATGCTAAAACATGGACAATGTCAATCCTAAAATGTTTCATATCTCAGCGTCTCTCTGGAGAGTATTATATGTATCAAATGTGGCTGGGTCATTCTAAGTCTGTTCTAACTCATTTTGAGGTGGTGAGTTCGATGATCCATTATGTGCCACAGTGCTGGAAAGCACACTGGACACAGTTGCTGGTACTGGAGCTCCACTATCGGCATTGCAGTGACCTACTTGTGTGATTTTGAGTGAACTACAACCTCTCCAGAACAATGTATAAATTCATTTACTCATGATTTATTATTAAGTCCTCACCCAGAACAGAAAAGTAAACAGGCAATCACAATGCAGTGTTCAAGTAATTAATGATGGAAACACAGGATCACCAAGGAAGGCTCCTAGCACAGACCTGGATCAGATAAATCTTCCTGGAATCAGTGATTTACAAGCTAGGACCTAGAGTAAGTAGAAACTGACTGGTCAAAGAAGGTTCAGCTGGGATGGAGGAGGCGAAGTCATTCTCTGAGAAGGAACAATGTGTATAAAGGCCAGAGGAGGGACAACATGGTAAGTTCCAGAACTGAAAGCTTTCAGAATGGCTAGTGACCAGAATGTCGCAGAACACTGAGCACTGAGGCTACAGACACAGTGAGGAGCCCAGTGCTCAAGGACATTATAAGCCCAGTTAAGGACTTTGGACTTTATTTTAATGCCAACAAAGAGCCACTGAAGTTACTCAGAGAAGGGAGGAAACCTCATGGATTTTCACTTTTTAAAGAAAGAGAACTCCTGTTGCAAGGTGAAGAGATTGGAAGTGTTTAGGGCCAGACACAGAAGACCAATAGGGCGGTTGCTGTAGTAATCTAGGTGAGTTGTGAAGGTGCCCTGAAACAGAGATGTGGCGGTCAGGATGGGCTCAACGTACTCTGGAAGGAGAACCACCAGCACATGTGTGAGTATTTGTTGAATGACTATATTGGTTCATCGAGGAAGAAGGAGATATGAAGCATGAGGCCAGGTTTCTGGCTTAGACAGCTGGTAATAAAATGGTGCCACTTACAGAAATGGAGAGCTCAACAAGGGGAGCAGTTTTGCTTGAAGAAAAGGAAATCAATTCCATTCTTGCTTTTTAAATTGTGGTGAAATACAAGTAACACGAAATTTACCAACTTCATCATTTTTAAGTGTACAGTTCAGTGGCATGAAATGTATTCACATTTTTGTGATGCTGTCCATCCACTGAAATCTTTGCATGTAGCAAAACTCAAAGTACACCTATTAAACAATAATCCCCACTTCTTCACACAAACTCCTAGCAACCACCATTCTACTTTCTATGAATTTCATGACCCTAGATCCTTCACATAAGTGGTATCATACAGTATTTGTGCTTTTGCAAATGCATAGCACTTAGCATGATGTCCTCAAGGTTCATTCATGTTGTAGCATGTGTCAGAATTTCCTTCCTTCCTAAGGCCAAAGAACATTCCATTGTCTGTACAGACTACGTTTTGTTTATCCTTTCAACCATGGATGGACAGTTGGGTTGCATCTGCCTTTGGTTAATGTGAATAATGCTGCTAAGAATGTGGGTGTACAGATAATCTCTTTGAGTCCCTGGTTTCAATTATTTTGGGTATATACCTAGAAATGGAATTACTGAATCATATGGTAATTATATTTTTAATTCTAATTTTAATCTTTTTTGAGACAGAGCCTCACTCTGTCACTCAGGCTGGAGTACAGTGGTGCAATCTTGGCTCATTGCAACCTCCACCTCCAGGGTTCAAGCAATTCTCCTGCCTCAGCCTCTCGCATAGCTTGGACTACAGGCACACACCACCATGCCTGGCTAATTTTTGTATTTTTAGTAGAGATGAGTTTTCACCATGTTAGCCAGGCCGGTCTTCAATTCCTGACCTCAGGCAATCCGCCTGCCTTGGCCTCCCAAAGTGCTGGGATTACAGACATGATCTGTACCCACTCCTGGCCCAAAGCCTCTCTTTAAAGAATCACTTTGTCATTACATTCAATTTTAACCACATTTATCATTTAGAGTAATAGGCATGTTGAGTCTGTTTCAGTGTGTGCCATCAATTTCTCCTAGTTAAGCTTATCTGTCCTTATCTTATTTTTGATTCATTTCTAAAATTAACCAGAGTATACTTTTTCAGTTAAAAAAATTTTTTAAGGCACATCCAATAGTGATGTGCTTTGAGACCTTACCTGTGAATAGGTTTGTGGCCTTCAAACATATATGACCATTTAACTGGGTTTGAAATTGTTGCATAGTATTTTTCCTTAAATATCTATGAAGCTTGCTTTTGTAGAGCTCAAGCCTGATTTCCATTACCTTGCATATGTGACTTTTTTCCTGTATTAAGGTAGAATTTTTTATTCCGAGTTTGAAAATTTTGCCAAAATGTGTCTAAGTCCCCTTCTCCACTGTTTTTACTACACAGGCAGCTTTTCATCTCCAGAGTCATGGTTTCTCCCCTTATTTCAGGAAGCTAGTGTTTTCTAACATACTTTGGATTTTTGTTTATGTTTCATTTAATTTTTCCCCATGAATACTTATTTTTAGGCAATCTCTGCTGTCTTTCTATGCAGTGTTTCATAATTTCAGTTTTTAATGCTCATCATGGAATGCAGAGGACTCTGCCTGGGCCTGGTTTTAATAAATAGAGGAAAGCTACTGGGTGCCCTTTGCCTGTTTTCCCGTCAATTGAGAGGGCAAGGTAGTCCTGTAGCCCAATTTTGGATGACAAGGAGGCTTTCCTGTAATGTGGCATCGCCACGCCAGAGTTCTACCTTCTCCCGATCTCAATGGTTTATGTAAGAGGAAGGTGATGTAAGTTCAGAGCTTTCTGGAGGCCCTTAATTGTTTGCGGCCTGGGTTACTTGTGGAAATTTGTTTCTTCCTCTCTTGCCCTTGTGCCAGGGTCCTCTTTTTCTCCTTTTTTTTCCCCTCAATCAACCTCTTTGACAGATCAGTCCATTTAAAACAGCCCCAAGTCTTCATCTCATCTCCATCATTTCACCTGCTGCACCTGACTTCTGTTTCCACCATTCTGCCAAAATAGTCTTTGTAGAATTTGACATTGACCTCTCAGCTCCTAAATCCTGCAGAGGCATTTTCAGTCCTTTTTAACTTGACCTCTGGGAGTCCACACAGTTGATTTCCCCCTCCTCCTCTAAACTCTTTTATCCCTTGGTTTCCAAAACACCCTTGTCTCCTGATTGTTCTCCTAATTATCAGACCAACCTTCACCTTTACCACTTTCCTCAGCTTATTTCAATACTAAACTTGCCTTCCTGCTTTCTGTCTTGTTCTCTTGAAAATCTTCCTGAGCACTCTCACTTATGACTAATGTTTCAGCTGCCTCCTTATTTGCTTATGAATCCCAAATCTGTTTCTAATTCTGACCTGTCTTCTAAATTCCTGCCTGTATTTCTGATGGCTTCCAAGCACATCCAACTACACTGCCCACACTTTACTTTGGAGAGTGTTAAGTTTTTTTGAGAATCTGAACAAAGAGTAACCTTCCAAAAATGTACAAATACACTACATTCTGCATATAACTGCAGAGAGTTCATAGACTGCCTGAAGCCCACCTATGTCTTCTGAATTCATGGACCCCAGGTTAATAACTCTTGAGCTAAAATAAGCAGGATCAAGTCTAGATAGCCCCACTTGGCATTAGAGATTCTTCTGTTTCACACAGGTACACGGCCATTGGTTATCAATTTGTTCTTCCTCATATACTCTCTCTTGTGCTCTGGATTGTATAACTTTATTAGACCATAATCTTGTACTCATTTGCTCTGGTTTGGGCCTTTTGTCTGGATTCTGGTTTGGGAAACATTATTTTGACCTATTGGTATCTATGTTCTTCCAACGGCTTGATTTAGAGGAAAAATCAAATTTTCTAATTCTGTTAATTTTTAAGATGTCAGTAAAATAACTGGTTTCTCTTTCTGTCCTTAAGAAATTAAAGAACCTGCTTCCTCATGCTTTAACCTAGTATAGCCCACTCTGCTCTACATATGCTCCCAGTTTTCTCACACCAGATCTTCACCTGTCCCCACTATGGTAGATGAAAGCAACAACCTGTGCCTGAACTAAAGTAACCCGATCCTCATTGGAATACCAAGCAAGCTCACAGCACGAAAGTTAACTTCCATTGCTGAGCAGAACCTCCATTTTCCAGATGGCAGAGACTTCTATCTACCTTAACATCATTCAACCAACAGCCCATCTGTATTACAGCAGGGCTCTTTCACCATGATCTTGCAGGTTTCCTCAATTACTGTGAAAACTTACATTTTATAATTCAACTTATTCAACTGGTAATCTTCCTCCATCTCTTCTGACATAGCCTTCTTTTTAAATTGTTTTCATCCGTGGCAACTTTACAAAAACTGAAAAAGTATGCCAAGTGTTTCGTCAAATTCAATGAATGCAGAGGTGGTTTAATTTTCTTATAGCCTAGGAGGTATCTGAAAGCTTGATTCTTGGAACTTCTAGAAAGAGAGATGATTCCACAAAGATTCACACTTTCTGTTCACATAGCCCGATAAATTATCATGAGTGAACGCCCTTCTGGTTGCAAGTGCGGGGCTTTGAGAAAATCTCTCCATTCCAAAAGCAGAATTTCCCCTAAGGACTCTGATCTGCCTTAGCCATAGACATTTTTGGGTAGTACCACCCACTTCCGACCAGAACACAATATTAAGGCAGAACCAACATCCTTGGGGCAGGTGCTAGAAGACAGGTTGACATCTTTGTCATTTGCCTAATTATTGTCCTCTATTTTTGATTTATTTACCTCTTAACTCTTATTATCTGGCTAGAGCTACCATATCTACCTCTTCCTCCTGCCTGGATTCTAGGTTCTGCCTTTTTTTCAGGTCCTACCTGTATTTTTTGTTTTATTAGTCTGTTCTCACCATGCTATGAAGAAATGCCTAAGACTGGGTAATAGATAAAGGAAAAAAAGTTTAATTGACTCACAGCTCTGCATGGCTGGGGAGGCCTCAGGGAACTTACAGTTGTGGCAGGGAACACCTCCTCACAGAGTGGCAGGAGAGAAAATGAAAGCTCAGCAAAGAGGGAAGCCCCTTATAAAGCCATCAGATCTCGTGATAACTCACTCACTATCAGGAGAACGGGATGGGGGAAACTGCCCCCATGATCCAATTATCTCCACCTGGTCCCTCCCACGACATGTGGGGATTATGAGAACGGCAATTCACGATGAGATCTGTTTGGGGACACAGCCAAACCATATTATTTGTCTACTTCTTTGTATATCAACTCTTGCCTGCCTTGACCTCTATCTGCCAGACCCAGTCAGCTTAACCAGACGTGTCTTATTTTATATTAGTTACAGTGGCAAACTCTGAAAACTTAACAATGATTAAGAAAGCTATTTCCTAGTATTCCTGTATTGAAAGCATATAATCATGAAGAACTGTAAAAAATGTCCCACAGCTAGAAAACTGCATTCATAAGTAGACTTTGACAAATATTGCTCCTTATACTGTTATTAAGAACAATGTAACTATCAATAGCAATTTATAACACTTATTTTTACTTACAATCATCAAAAGAATATTTTTTAGACAAGGTCATGCATTGTCATTGTATGTCAGAAATACAGTTGAAACATCCAAACCCATAAACACACTTTCTTTAAGTTTTGTTTGTTGAGTAAAGTTTTAAAATGCATCTCAACTGTGGAAAGCCCAAATCAAATATCCTTTGACCTGGTACGGGTAGGAGGAAGGTGTTAATTACCGTGTTGCCATGAGGTTTATGAACTGGCATTAACATCTCAGCAGGAGTCAAAGTGGCACAACAGCAACTTCTGAGAATGGATGAAGGAAAGCATCATTACACACAGATTTATTTCCAGTAACAAAACGTCATGCTTTTTTAAGTATACTGAACAAATGTTATTTTTAAAGGACATTATGCTATTAGTAGCGTAACTGTCTTACCATTTTATGATCTGTGTAATTAAAACACAAATACTTCTTGGTGTAGCAATTCAATGAAAGTATTTGGTTAATATGTTACTTCATCTTTTAAATCTGTTATAGCCACGCTGCAGTCAGCATTTTTGAGGTTTAGTGAACACAGCTGCATTTTGAGAACCCTTGCAGCAAGGTTGAGAAACTAATTGCTCTCGTATCTATTTAAATTATTTTTAAAAATCTTTTCAGTAATTGTAAATATACTGTTTTCTGAAAGCAACAACCACATACTCCAAAGTTCATCTTTTCGAATTAATCATTTTGGCCAGTTTTCCTGATAGAATCCATGCTAAGAGGGTTGTGTTTAGAAAATTGGATTTAGAGCCATCAGGGAAATCTTAATGATACATCTAAGCATTTTAGGTCAGAGACTCCAGAAAAGTTTTGGATATTACTTATTCAGTGAAAAATAATAAGAACTATGTATATTTTAAAACATTTTCAGAGCCACATCCTTGAGACTTAAGTATTAACTGAAGCTTTTTCATGAAAAAAGGTTATGGCCTGCCTGAATTCTAACGGTAAATGAAAGGAACAAGAGATTAAAATGATAGGATTACAGGACATGGTTCATGATTGGTTTAAAATGAATGAGCAGAAGCGTTAATAACTTAGCCTGTGCCAGTTATGGCCAGATTGCTTGACATATATCTGTGTATCAGGTGAACAGAGGCCAAAAGTGTTTGCAAATATGGTGCCATCTAAATGTAATGCTGCTTCTGCGAAAAAGGACGATTTTTTTTTAGTCATCGTTGAAGGAAGGGAGAAATCATAACTTTACAATGGAAACCTAGTTGGTGTTAATTTCTGAAAATATTTCTGAAAAAAACCAAGTTAATTAAATTACGTATAAGTAATGAACTAGTTCCACACGTAAATATTGTAATCTATATTATTATCAACATTTTTTTGCAAAGATTCTTACTCTAATAGAATATTCTTCTCTTATTTATTATATCCTAAGAGTGCATAGGGATGACACATTCTTCCATTTTAATCACGAAAATAGAATTTATAAAGGTTAATTTTATAAACTTTATACAGGGTATTAATAAATAATCGAATCTATGACAATTTTTTGAAGGAACGAAATTATTTAACAATGAATTATTTGTAAGTTGTTACTTTTTATACCAGTCTCTGGTACCGCTTTATGTCATCAAAACAGTTTGACTTAATATATTTTTTCTAGAACATACTTTAATAAATAGCAACTCCTTTAGAATTAGCTAGAACATAAAAAAATTAGAATTAATATAACACAAAACAAAAAATTAGTTTAATGTTCTCATTTAGTTTAATGCAATATTTACATTAGTATAGTAATGAGACTGTCATTTATAAAAAATCAAAGCCAAGGGAAAACAATGTTTAGCGAACATTAAAGACACTTTAAAGAACATTAAAAATACTTTGGTTTCAAATGTAGTGTTTTAAATGGGATGAATATAATGGTATGTACTTAGAGTAATAACTTTATTTAATTAAATATTTAAAATTTTGCTACTTAAGTATGTATTGTCATTTGAGAAAAAATTATGATTATATTTTGATATAAGACTATACATTTCTTAAGACTCGGGATCATACTTTACAATTCATTTTTACTTTCTCCTCTCCTCTGCTCTTCTCCTGAACGTCGTAAGCATCCAGCTCACCAGTTTGCTCATCTTAGGCATTCTTCCAATATTGGGTTTTACATTTAAAAGAACCATCAGATAAGCTGGATTTTGTCCTTAGTGAGCAGATCGCCTGTGTGAACACAGAGCACCAGGTCAGGTACATGACTGATGTGAAATCAGTGCTTGCTAAATCCAAAAACTTGCCGTGTTCCTATTATAGAGTTTCCGTGGCCATAATACTGATCCCATACAAGGAAATAGGAAAAAAGAAAAATGCAACATCCGTGATTCATTTTGCATAATTGTTGTCATCTAAAGTTAAATAGTTATAGATTTGGTCTAGTTTAGACTCATACTAAAGCTAGCAAATGGTCTGAATTCCTATTAGACTTTAGATGAGAAAGTCATAATAGTTCACAGTGTTTGCATTAAAATTCTGATTTTTTTTTCCTCTTTGTGTATGAAAGCTGAAAATAGAAAACTTTTTCACGAACAAGAGGTTGAAAAGTGCCTTGTGGCCCTTTTGGGTTCTGAAAATGATGGAACTAAAATTGCCGCTTCCCAAGCTATTTCAGCAATGTGTGAGAACTCAGGCAGCAAAGATTTTTTCAATAATCAGGGTAAGCCAACTGAAAACAACTCTTTTGAGCCTTTTTAGGTTACCATATTTTAGTGCACACGGGCACTTTAAAAGTCACATGTTTACCTTTCTCTTTCTGTAGGGATTCCACAGTTAATTCAGTTGCTAAAAAGCGACAGCGAAGAGGTACGGGAAGCCGCAGCCCTCGCACTGGCAAACCTAACCACGTGCAACCCTGCTAACGCAACGTAAGTTCAATGCACGGTCCAAGATGTTCTAATGTTAGTATTTTGACTCTCAAGATAGTTTATGAATTTCTCCAGATGGTCTATCTTTGGGTTATTCTTCAGAATCCCTTCTGAAAACAGAATCATCAGATGGGCCTGTTTTCCAAAAATACTACAAAATCTTAACTATGTCTGGCTTTGTTGGGAAAATGTGCAGACCATTTGATTTCAGGGACCTGGAGGACTCTTGTAGAAGCTTCTACAAATACGACTGAATAATGCTGGAAATGTTAAAGACAACATAGTATGAGCATTTGGTAAATCTGGAAGAATGCTTAAAGAACCATTTTAAAAGGGTATGAACGTTAGATAACAGAGAAACAGTTAAAAGGTCAGTGGCTCACGCCTTTAATCCCAGCATTTTAGGAGGCCAAGGCGGGTGTATCATTTGAGGTCAGGAGTTCAAGACCAGCCTAGCCAACATGGTGAAACTTGGTGTGTACTAAAAATACAAAAAATTAGCTGGGCATGGTGGCATGTGCCTGTAATCCCAGCTACTGGGGAGGCTGAGGCAGGAGAATTGCTTGAGCCTGGGAGGCGGAGGTTGCAGTGAGCCAAGATTGTGCCATTGCACTCCAGCCTGGGTGACAGAGCGAGGCTCCATCTCAAAAAACAAACAAACAAACAAAACATATTATGAGCAAATACTGTGAAGACAAGTTAAGGAATAGGAATGTCGTCTGCATCCCAAGCACTCTGGTATCTTAACACTCATTTTTAAAATTACCAAAATAATCTGTCAGCAGTTGAGGAAACTGAGATTTTTCGAGGTTACTTAATTTTCCTGGGTACACATTTTTATCAAAATCGCTGAGCTGGAAATCGATGCAGGTCTGTCAGACTCCGGAGTCTTTCCTCTGCAGGAGATAAGACTGCCTTATAAAATAGTAAGCGTTTCTTGAAGGCAACTTCCATAAAGAAAACAATTACTTGCCCTTCCTACATCTCATTTGGTATGTTAGTTAGCTTTCATTATTATTGCTTTGTGATATTGTGGCTAAAATTATCCTTTTCTAACTTGAAATAAACCTCTGCCTCCATCACATACTTAATAGGTTTTAGCCTTTCTTTCCCTTTCTGTTCTCCCACACAAATATATATATATATAGATTTTTTTGTGTGTGTGACATGAGTCTCACTCTGTAGCCCAGGGTGGAGTGCGGTGGTGTGATCTCAGCTCCGCCTCCTGGGTTCAAGCGGTTCTTCTGCCTCAGCCTCCCTAGTACCAGGAACTACAGGCGCGCCCACGCCCAGCTAACTTTTATATTTTTGGTAGAGATGGGGTTTCAGTATGTTGGCTAAGGATGGTCTTGAACTCCTGACCTCATGATCAGCCCACCTCAGCCTCCCGAAGTGCTGGTATTACAGGGGTGAGCCACTGCGTCCAGCCCACACAAATATTTTATAAGACCCTAATGGAATGACTACAAATCTAACTGCCTGATAACAACAACAGAAATGCATGCGTGTCAAAACAAAACTCTGTTCCTTCGGGAGCTACAATCTGTGACATAGTAATTTCCTAAATTAAGGGTCATCGTTATCTCTAGAAAGCACCAAATTTCTGGAATATTGAGTCCTTGTAAGTAGCAATTTGAAAATAGCATATTCAGTGATTTTTCCAGTATGGTCGCACAGTGCAAAAAAATCTTATCAGAGACACTAAACCACTTCTCTCTCCAGTCCATTTAGATTTGTACATTATCAAGAATACCTTAACAGGCCTCCAGAGTGTATAGCTATCTTGATTTGATGTGAGTTTGCCTGGCTTGTATTTTCTATTTTATATAAAATCATAGAAAATTAGAATGGTAAGTAGTTCTAAAAGGGGCTGCCTTCAGAGAGAGAACTGCCTTCTCTCTCAGTTTAATTATCTATTTTACAGACTTTTGTCATCTGACTCTATAGTTCCTTTGGTTATCATAGAAAGCTTAGTCAGGACTAAATGACACCTGACTTCTCTATTATGGTTAACTTGATTTTCGTAATTCAATTTTATTCCTGTAAATTTTTAATTGCAGTCATTTCGTTAACCCATTATATACTGTCCATTCTGTTTTTTTTTTTTTTTAATTTTATATTTTGTAAGGGAAATGGGACATGAATGAGAGTAGCTTTCTGAATGTTCTCAGGTTTATATAATTTTTACCTGGGATTTTCTGAGTTAAAAAATATATTGAAGATGAATGCTTTTGAGGAGGATATGTAATCAGATTTGACATTTATGCCAAATGCTGACGACTGAAGTTGCAAAAGATTCTAGAGTCAATCAAAAGGAATGAACATGAATAAGCCACTTATAGAAGGAGTCCTTCTAGAAATCTCCTCGAGTTCAATATCTAATCCCAAATATGACAGAAGTGAGACAACAAATGTAATTGGCTATTTTTAATAAAGTAATTTTCTACTCAGATCGTCTTTTTAAAAATTGTTAGTTTAAACTCAGCATTGGTGAGTATTTCCGGTGTCACTTTTAGTAGCGATCCGTTCCATCATCTCCCTTAGGAAGCATTCATGGCTTTGCTGCTGGGATAGTTGGAATCAAGGTTTTCTAATTATTTTTCTGTCATACGTAAGTAGTATAGGAGGCAAAAACCCAGATAACCTTCTCCAGGTGCGTTTGGTCGCTGTTTGAATATTTGATCCTTGCTAGCCTAATTTTTTAAAATGCACATAAGCACTGCAAATACCAATTTTGTGTGTAGGTTAAAATGTAACCCTTCTCCTACACACATATCTTAATGTACCTAAAATGAATTCTTAAACCCAATTCTTAAACTCAGGGCATCTTCTGGAATTGGAGGCTCATTTCATGCATTGAGTAATTGCTGGTGTTGTCATGGTAACATATAACGTTGGTGCAATATCCTTTATGTAATAGATTTTTGCTTGGAAAGCTGTGGGTAGATCAAAATTTTCTAAATTAAATAATCAGCCTGGGGAAGGAGAAATGTACTTTGTGGTAACCCTTTTTGTAAAGCTAACAAGTGCCTTTTTATTTAAAATATTTTTATAATCTAAAAATAGAATTTTATCATCTTTATGTAAACTAATTTATAGTCTAATGTATGTGATTTCAAATTTGCACACATCTTGCTTTCTTATTAAAAAAACACACTCAAATGTAATAAAATAGTACAATGATGAGCAATTTTAGTAGCAATCATAAATAAATAATCAGACCATTCATAATCTTATGTGGGAGATTTTCAACTTTATTGAAGTAATCTGATCATCACCTTAATTGATGCCAAAAATTCTTGCCTATTTGGTATTCTTTATGAATGAGGTTTCCTAGATACTCAAGTTCAGTGGATTTTAAAAAATTTACTTCTTTAATCCAAAAAAACTTTTAAAAATTTGTGGTAAGTTTGAATTAAAATCCAAAATCTTTTCCTCTCAACCTTCGGGTTTTTTAATATTTTTATGTTTTATTTTTAGACAGGGTCTTGCTCTATTGCTCAGGCTGAAGTGCAATGGTGCAATCATAGCTCACTGCAGCCTAAACCTCCTGGGTTCAAGTGCTCCTCCTGCTCAGCCTTTCAAGTAGCTGAGATTACAGGCATGCATCACCCCACCCAGTTAATTTTTCTTTTTTTTTTTGAGACGGAATCTGGCTTTGTCACCAGGATGGAGCGCAGTGGCGCAATCTCGGCTCACTGCAGCCTCCGCCTCCTGGGTTCAAGTGGTTCTGTCTCAGCCTCCTGAGTAGCTGGGATTACAGGCACGTGCCACCATGCACAGCTAATTTTTGTATTCTTAGAAGAGATAGGGTTTCACCTTGCTGGCCAGAATGGTCCCTATCTCTTGACCTTGTGATCTGTCCACCTCGACCTCCCGAAGTGTGGGAATTACAGGTGTGAGCCATTGCACCCGGCCTTTTTTTTTTTCTAAGAGATGGGATCTTACGGTGTTGCCCAGGCTGATCTCTCAAATTCCTGCGTTCAAGCAATTCTCCTATCTTGGCCTCCCAAAGCGCTGGGATTACATGTGTGAGCCTCTGCACCCAGCTCCCTCTCAACCTTTTGAACCGATCACGGTGTTATTAAACTCTGGGGGGGAACGTGATGGTTGTCGTTTTGGCTAAGTGGCTACCACGTGACCCTCGGCGGTGTTCTCAGGGCCCCTTGGGAGGGGGGCTCCTTGTCCCGCTCACTGGGAATAAATTCAGCTTGGCAGCTCCTTTGACCTTAGATGCATTTTGTTGATTATTTATTAGGCTTTTGAGAACTTTCAGTTTTTTTCATTTTCCCTGCTATCAGTGTATCTGATTGGCAGAGTTCTAACTTCCTCCCTGCCAGAGTTCCTTTCAAATTCTTCCTTTCTGTCCATGAAAAGCTTAGATACCAGGTAACCCAGCTTTATCACATTTTACATAAAGCCCATACAGGAGGGCTTGATGTCTCTTTTCTAAATACATTTTTTTTTTTTTTTTTTTTTTTTTTTTTGCTTCTCAGAGGCCATTTCCCACCCTGCAGATAATTCTCATGTATGTTGTGGGCATGTGAAATTTCTAGGTATTTGAATTATGGATACTTGAGATGGTAGTTTAAAAATTATTAACAAACATGAATCCTTTTACTTACAAAGGAGCTAATGTTGTAGAGTAAAATGGACATAAAATATATCCTGGAAGTAAATTCCACTTCCAGGAGTATTTTGTCTTAGGTCTTTGTAGTGACCACTCTCTTGCCTGGAAAATCTTTTCCCTGGCAGCGTACGGTTCCCTTTCTCACCCCCTTCATATCTCTGTTGGAATGCCACCTTGGTAAAGTGACTTAGCATTACCACACGGCTTAAGATCGCACCCCACGCTGGCATATTCTCAATGCTCCTTCCCTGCTGCCCATTTTACATACGCTTATCATTTTCTAACATAGCATGTAATTCACTGGTACACTTGTCATTTATTTTTTGCACTACCCTCCCCTGCCACACACACACACACGTACACCATCCACTAGCATCCATGCAGGGAGCAGCCTTCTCTATCTAATTCACTGAAGGATCCCAAGCATCTAGAATAGTGTTCATTCCATATTAGGCATTCAGAAGAAAATAGGTTTACATCAAAAATAAAACAAAACAATGTCCGGGCAAGGTGGCTCACATCTATAATCCCACACTTTGGGAGGCCAAGGCGGGTGGATTATTTGAGGTCAGGAGTTCGAGACCAGCCTGGCCAACATGGCAAAACTCTGCCTCTTCTAAAAACACAAAAAAATTAGCCAGGCATGGTGGTGCATACCTGTAATCCCAGCTACTCAGGAGGCTGATGCGTGAGAATCACTTGAACCCTGGAGGCAGAGGTTGCAGTGAGCTGCCAAGATCAAGCCACTGCACTCCAGCCTGGGCTACAGAGTGAGACTCCAACTCAAAAAAAGAAAGAAAAAAAATAGGAAAAAGAAAAAAGAAAACAACCAAATGTAAAATGACAGTGAGGAAAACAAAATCTATTTGACAAAATCTATTGTCAAACAAGCAGTCAATGTCTATTGCTTAAAACAGAAAGCAATCATCAGCGTTGTTTTCCTTGCTTGTTTTCATATAACTTGGAAAACAGAAGCAGTAGTGGACGCTTCCCTGTAAGAACCTTCCGTTGACACTTCTAATTCTATATTATCTGCGGAATAAAGATTACTTAAAGTGGGTAAGAATATGAAAAGAATAAAAATAACTATTTTTATAAAGGCATAGTGAAAGAGGACAGCCAGATTCACTTATTGGCAGTGAAAGAAGGATAAAGAAAAGTAAAACTATTTTAAAGTGAATAAATAAAAGATGACAAGGCTAAAACAATGCCCATAGGAAGGAAGAGATGAAAATGGAAACCAAGAAGCGATAATAACTTTTACAGAAAAACGTAATCCATTTAGTTGGTTTGGACACATATCCTTTATTGGTATACTGCTGATCTCTTTGACAATTCTCAATTTGTTATACTTTTTGGAAATGAGAAAGCTGTTAATTTTTGACAGAGGAAATATTATTTTCAGCTAAATTTCATGTTGTATTTATTCCAAACGCCTTTATCCAATTAATTATATCAAAGTTCCATATTATTTATGCAAGTACTCGGGGAATTATTCTTCTGAGGAGCAGACCCTACATATTAAAAGAATATTTAAAACTATTAATTTATAACATCACTGCCATCTATTGGATCTGATCAGAATTAGAGTTTAAGTGATTCCAAGAAGAAAAAGGGTTCAGTGATTTTCACTTCCCTCAGCCAATGCTAACCAAATTTGGCCACTGGTAAACCATGAAAAGATTAGAATAAATGTTCAGAACTAATAAAGATTAGTATAAATCTTGGCTAGATAGTTTTCAAAAGATGCAATTATCTTAGGAAATAAAATGCAATGAATAAAATGAAAATATAAACAGTAATAACTACAATTATTTTAATACCTATAGAGAAGTGAGAACTGTAGTTTTGTTATAGTAAATGCATGATCATGAGTCCCTAGTTTACACATAGATCATAATAACACTGATTCTTCATCATTATTGCATGTTATATCCATGAAGAACTGAGCGATTTTCCCAAATCTTAGAGATCCTTTTATCTCCATTTTTTTGTTTTTTTATTTTTTGTACTTCTTTTGACTTTCCATGACTGCAGTGACCCAAGAAAGTTCTAAATGGTAGCACATATAGTGGTGACTAAAAAAATTAATTGATTGATTACTGGTCCATTGCCAGCTTCTACAATACCAGAGACAAAAAGCTCTTCCCCAGAAACTGTCTTGCTATTGTGTTCTCTGCGGTCAGCACCACACAAGGGAATAATGAAATACGTACGCAATACACCCCAAAGGGACTCCACGAACAGATAGAATGCCTCCAAATTATATGGATGTGCATTTGAGCACTTTGGGAACCTTAGAATGTCCTCTTTATATACGGATGACTCGCCATTTTGCATTATCAATATTAAACATTCTCTTTGCTCATATAGAAATAAAGCATTGACTAATTTTAATACTTGTTAGATTTATGGAGCATCATGCCCAAGAATGCCATGTAATTCATAGAGAAAACTTTAAAACATATGACACATACAGAACTTCACTTAGTGTTCAAGCCAAGTCAATACTTCATCTAGTGCTTCAAGAAAAATCAGTGCAGCATTTACTCACAGTGACCAAAGTTCTTATCAATCATTTCAGTATTGTCAGGGAGGGGCATGATCTTAAGTGATTTCCTGGAATATTAAATTTCTCCAGCAGAAATAGCACTTTTCAAGCCTTTTAAAATATTTCTATCCCATTCAGTAAAGTTGGTGGGAAGAGAATGTATTTGTGTATTTATTATTACCATTTCTTTTATTCTATTGATTTTAGGCTAATGCTTATTCCTTAGAATTGGCTATATTTCATGGTGGAATTGGCTGTCTTTCATGGTGGAATGAAGGCTGAGTGCAGTGAATGATGATGATCATTTTGAACGGGGAAAAAGACTCCTCTTAAAGTTAGCAAAATACAAACCACGAGTTTCACTTTTCCTTCTCCATCTCTGGAGAGGAGGAGATGAAATGGCTAGACATGTGTTCCATTACGCTTTGAAAAATCAACGTTAACACCCTGTTTTGGAGCACACGTCTTGGCCAGTACTCACAGACCCACTTACATAAGTAATCCTGTCCTTTAGAATACTTTCTACTGAAGAAGCACTGGCCATAGAGATCATCCACAGTGATTTACAAAATTAAGATGTAGTCTCATGAAAAATGCAAGTTCGTGTTGTAGGCTTGATGTATAGGTTGCACTTAGTATTGCTAAGGTTGTACAGCTATTGTCTTTGTTGCATAGGGCTTTTCATTTTCGGAGAGTTCCATTTTCCCTTCTAACAATGCGAGGAACCGCGTCTTTATACTGACCCCTAGTGGCAGTTTAGGAGGATGTTGGGGGAGGGGCAAAAAAGTAATGGAAGGATTGCTCTGTAGTTTAATGAAACGAACATTAATTTAATTTGAAACACTCTCTAGTGTACGTAAGATGAGATTTTTAAAACATTCTTAAAAGATTCCGATCTGAAAATTATTCCAACATGATACTTTTAGAGATAATATTCTACTGCTAAACGTGTGTTTAGCAGATGCTTGTGTTTGACTTTGTCCCCTCTTAAGGTATAGCAATTTACAAATGTTTTGAGGCATTCATTGTACTGGTAGCTGGACATCTTCTGTGCTATATAACCAGATAGGATAAATGTAATACTCTTGAACAACATAAAGTAATAGATCTCTTTGCTATTATGGTTTCTCTAGAGTTGATTTTTGCTCTTGATTTTGTACAATAGATGATTTTGTTTTAAATTCTTATTTATATCACTTTGTTGTAAAATTCTACATCCTTTGAATTAGAATACTCGCAATATGAGTATTTTGGAAGATAACTTGAGCTGATTTCATAACTTTTTAGGGGGGTTTGTTTTGTATTAAGGATAAACATATTATTTTGTATTAGGAAATACGTTCTCTGAACGTATTTAACATGTTAATTAATACCTTAAAAGGCCTCTGGAATTAATAGATAAAATAAATGGGAAAAGTCTTCATGGTAAACCTGAGAATTATTCTTGCATTATTTCCATCCAGGTTTACTGAGTGGATGATTTTCATTTCTGCCTCTTAGAGCCTAGATTCCTCCCTGCCTGTTGGAACCTTGTTCTAAACATTGGTTATGCTGGATTGGAAAAAATCATAGTGAATTTGGAAAACACAGAATGAAAAGCTTAATTTTGCAGCAGAACAAGTGGATTCCACATCCCCATTTCGTGTCAGTGGATGCCCACCTGACCTTGACCAACAGTTTGAATTTGATTAGCCACCAATTTTGTGAGGCTAAATGAATCCCATAAAATGTTCAATTAGAAAATTATCCATGCTACTTTTATTACCTACAGCGCAGAGACTGATGTTTGCATAACCTCATTTTAAAGTTGCTAGTACTCTCTTTCAGGTTTAATTTACAATATTACTGATTTTCAGAGGAAATCTTTATATTGTGTGATTTTTTCCCCCTCTCTTTCAATTTGAAGCATGCTTAGACCTACATAAGTTTATTTTTACCAACCCTTGACTTTTTACGTTAATCATTTCTCTTGATTTTTCTTCACTCTGGAAATGGTCCTTACGGCTCATTGATTACACTTGAGTGGAAAGGCTTGAGTAGGATTCCTGAGGAAACTGCCCCAGCTCTAGCCCTGCAGGTGTGGGAGATTTGGCTGTCTAAATAAAAATGCTCTGAAAATGAAATTTTCATGTACACACACAAGTTTTGCAATATGATCGTGTGTTTCCATGATCTGAAAAAAATGTTGTTGTTGAAAGCTGGCAGTTATGGGCCAGGTATCGAGCTAAGTCCTTGAGTGGAATATATCATGAAATCCCACAGCAGTCCTATGGGGAACGGAATATTACTATCACGCCCATTTCGTAGATGAGGAAACTGAGGCCCGGTGCTTACTCATGGTCACAGAGGTGGTCTGTTCTGTAGGTCCCCAGGGAGCCGGCAGGCACTGAAGCTCTTAGTCTCCACCCTGGCAACTCTTCTCTCCTTCTCTCCTCATCAGTGCCTCCAGGACCCAGAACGTCTCCACATTTTCCCCACCAGAAACTTCTCCTATGCCAAAATTCATGATCTCTTTGAATTCCTCCAGACTGAATGGTCAGCACTCCTTGTACTCACTCCTGTAGGCACCTTCGGAGACATCTTTCCTGCCTTCCTTTCCCTTTCTCTTTGCTTGCCACCCTCCCTCCGCCTTCCTCCCCGGGTTCCTTCCCCCAGGCACCCCTCTCCTCCTCTCTCTGCCTCTGCGTCCTCCTCGTTCTCATTCTCCATTCCCTAAGGAACGACGTCCTAAAGCAAGGAAAGTCTGTTGTTTTATTTTGTTTTCCTAAAAAGTATGTACTTTTTAAAGCTTAAAGGGTTGAAAAATGTAAAAAGTAATGAATTAAAAGTCAGAAATCCATGTTTTTTCCTGTCTGTTGATTAACTTGCTTTTGAGCAAGTTTTAGTCTCCTGCATCCTGTCTTTTTTAACTATGAAACAAACAAGTAAAAATGAACCTACATGATCTACTGTATTTTGTGCATGATAAGTGATTACCCGCTAACCAGTATCATGGGGAGTCTGGAATCCAGCTTTCACTGGGGGCCAAATGTGATCTGTCTTTATAGCTGTTATCATTTCATCCCCAATGGTAGGGAACTTATCACCTTGAGTGTAGGGATTTTTTTTTCTTTTGGTAATGATTCTACCATTATCTAGGTATTCTTTACCTGCTGGGCACTGTGCCAGGCTCTAGGGGTACCACAGGAAAGGAATGCTTCAGGCCTACATTCCAGTCAGGGAGACCATCAGTACCGGAGTAATTTTAGAAAGGTAATTGCAGAACTGATAACAGTATAGGTAAACTTAAAAAAGCACCCCGGGGTTAGGAAAGGGGCCTAGAGAATGACATACGGCTTGTCAAGGAAAGGCCCTCTGAAGAAGTGACATTTGAACTGCTGAGAATAAACCATTCCTGACAAGTGCGAGACTTTTTTTGTTTGCTGTCACACTAGAACATTCGGTGTCCTTATTTAGTTAGGAATATCAACAACATGGTGTCTCTAATTACTTTGGGATTGTATAGCTTGTCATCGACAGATATAAAAATAGGCTGATTTCTAGGCTAAACAGAAATATTTGCTAGCTGCAAAAGTCATGTATCATGAATATCCTAACTCCTTGACCATCATTCCTATTTTATTAGGAGACAAGTCAGCCATGCAAAAGAGAGCTGCTCTTTGCTGATGGCAGGTAGTTAATTATGAGTAGGGCATTCTACCCTTTGAAACAGAAGGTAGTATGTATGGAAGTGAAGTATTGTGATTGAACAGCTAGGTCAATAAAGACTCCACGTCACTTGGAAGAAAATTACATTTGATTTCCCCAGACTTTGATTGACTGCCTCAAAATCGGTAGCAAAACATTCGTGCTCTTTGTGGAAGGGCTGGGTTGGCGCTCACTATTCTCTTTGCAGTCATGCTGTTCTCTTTAAGAAAGCGTCATGTCACCATGGCGGCAACAGCAAAGCGAATTCTGAAAGTCTCAAAATGAAACCTGCTAAGGTGCATCGGCATGATGTAATCCATTTGGTTTCACATATTTCTTAGCATTTTTTTTTTTGGCATTTTTCTAATTTTGCTATAGATGCAAACATCTTTTTTCCCGTGGCTAGACTTTACTATGTTACTTTAAAACCCTTCATTTTAAGCATCTGCCGACAATTAATTGTGTTTCTCTCCCTTGTGAAAAACTTCTTTAAATAATATTTCTTTAAAAGGAGAACATTCTCTTGGCTAGTTTGTCAGCCCTGGAGTTCAGCCAGAGTTTGAGGGCACAAATACTAGCGTCCTACAGCTGTGGGGCTGCAATGGGACAATCCTTGTTTTGGACTCAGAAATTGACCAATTTAGCAAACACACTCCACCTCTCGGATCATTACCTTTGTTGAGAAACTGGCTGGAACAAGAGTCAGGAATTCTGTTCATAGCATTCCAAATCTGGCTGTGATAACCAGGAGACCTGTTTATCATAACGGCCAGTGTTCCACAGGTCCAGACTTCCTGCAGCCCGCAAGGCTTAAAATGCCAGCCCTGAGTCGCTGCTGCCTACGCCCCGCTCCTGACCACTTGCAGCGTGTCTGCCACCAATATGTCTTCCTTGGTGTGACAGAACTCATGGAGACATATGAAAAGTCATGCTGGTGGGAATGGTTGTAATCACTGTTAACAAACAAGGTTCTTATTGCCAATATCACCATCTGTTCCATCGGGTTCCACATATTACCCTGTATGGGGGCTCTGTTAAACAGATTTCTGTTCTGCCCAAGGTCACCCTTGATTCGTGTTACCAGACTTTGCAGATGGGTTGAATGTGAACCTCAAATTGCAGCAAGGATTCAACTCTGAAAGGTACCAAATGGTGTCATCTGGTGCACACTCCAATAAACAGAGTCAACAATGTCTGCAAAGGCAAAATAGAGACATCCCTTGCTAAAAGAGATGAATATATATATTCCCAAGAAGTTGTCTAAAGTGCAAAATTTTATTTCTTGACTATCATCTAAAAATATCTCACGGTATAACTGGAGAAACAAGAGGGTGAGGAGGAAATGAACCGACTTCAGGAGCAGCTGTAAGTGATAAAACTGGAAATCCCAGTGTTGTTGGATCCTGTCCCTTCTTGCAAACTTAAAGCTGAGCTAAGCACATTCTCCTTCCCTCCTCCTCAATACCTGCAGCGGATTTCTGCTCACTCACCTTGAGTTGATTTGAGTCAATTAAAATATATTAGTCGTCTCAGCACCAGAAATATAAATAAGACTCAAATATTACCCCTAAGAAATATGTACCAGGTACAAACGTGGCACAGAGGAGGGAGTGACTGACAGGGAAGGCTGTGATGGTCACAGATGACTTTGCAGGGGGAGGGGCAAGTGAGCAGACAGTGAAGGATGAGATGGAGTTCTCCGGCCACAAGTGCCAGAGGGCTAGGGAAGAGTGCTTGGAGCAAAGGGACCACAAATGCAAAGACACAGACATGAAATTGTATAATATTTTTAGTGAGCCATAGACACTATTTGTGTGTTTGAATTTTTCCTCAGTGACATTCTTAGTGTGCTTTCTGTAAGTGCTTTTTTATTGTGGGGTTTGGGCATTTAAATGAAAAACTCTGTTGAATTCCATTCAAGAGTGCTGTGAAATAACATTTTAAAATCGTTACTTTTCTCTGATGTAAACCTTTGTGCCAGAACATCATATTTTTAAACAAAAAGAAATGTGTATATTTAGCACACAAATGCTCTGAGCTCATGTTAAAAAGAAATCTAGTTTGGGGATCCAGAAGTGCCTCCTTGAGGAAAACATATTTGTGCTGAGCTGTGAAAGAGGGCTGGGCATTGTCCCGGGGGAAGAGGATGTCAGGAAATGGGAACAGCACAGGGGAACCCTGATGTGGGAAAGAGCCTGGCATATTGAAGGTTGCCAGAGAGGCCTAAAGCACAGAGCTACAGGAAGAGGCAGGCAGTGGGGCGGAGGGGAGGGCTGGCATGAGAAGCGGGGGCCACTTGTGCAAGGCCTCAGAGACCATGTCAGAAATTTGGGACTAGGCCAGGCATGGCAGCTCACTCCTATAATTCCAGGATTTTGGGAGGCCGAGGTGGCAGGATTGCTTGAGGCCATGAGTTCGGGACTACCCTGGGCAACATAGCAAGACTCCATCTCTAGGAAAAAAATTTTTTTAATATAACAAAAAAGAAAACATTGGGAACTTTATCCTAAGCAATGGGAAATTGTGAAAATTTTAAGTAGGGGAGCAATATGATTATAATTATAAAAGATCCCTTTAGCTGTAAGATGGAGGAAAGGCTGGAGGGGGTGAGGAGAGACCTGTTAGGAGATTATTTATATCAACCCACAAGAGAGGATGCTGGATTGGATTCAGTGGGAAGACGGAGAGAAGGGAGGGACTGGAGAAATATGGAGGAGGAAATAGTCATGATTTGCTAATAGATTGACGGCACGTGACATGTCAAGCTTCACCTCTGTTTACATATATCAAATGATATCAACAGATGTTTTTATACATTCCCATATTTGTTTTTTAGTTTGTTTTTTCCCAATTTACATTTTAAACTCTTACTTGATTAAACTCCAACTGGATGGAGACTAATGATAGTAAATATCAGAAAATATTTTCAAATTATTGTGATGACATATGGCCCTATAATTCTGGATTTTAAAACAAAGCAGTTTGACTTCCATCCCATTCATTTGGATAGTGCTATACTATTTGGGAAACCAAAATGTGTTTTAAAAATATGACAGGCTTCGGCTTGTGTATAGGGAAAAATAAAACAGAATCTCTGAGGTTTGAAATTGAATTAATTTAATTCTTTTTTGTTTTTTAAAGTATGAATTCTGCAGTCTATTTCTATATATAAAATTAGTTTTTAAGGTAAGAATAATAGTTTAATTTTCCACCGTGATAAGTTAATCTGAGTTATTCTTTTTAGACTTAATGCTGCACATAGCAAATTATGGGCGGATATGTACATACAACGCAACTTGTGCCAGCTGTGCCTGCATGATTCATCTTTCTGTGCTGGCGTTTATGTTCAATTTAGCAAAAGCCGTATTCCACTGTGTACTAGAATATTTGGTTTTTTAAACAGCTAGGTTTTTATGCATTTCCCTTTACTGTCTTCTTGAAGAGCAAAGAAAAGAGCAGAAGGTAGAGATACAGAGGAATCAAGTCAAAATATGCCTTTGTAGAGGAGAAGAAAGAAACAGAGTGAAAGCAGAAAGGCTTAGTGTTCAGATATACCTGGTGTAAATTCTTGTATCTCTATGAACCGATTTTTCTTAGTTTTTAAGACAAACGAAAAACATGATGTATGACCCTACAAACTCCTTTAGTTTTCTAAAATCTCCATGGCACACACAAAAGACAAGGTCTTTGAGAAATTATTGTATGCATTTTTTTTTTTTTAAGACGGGGTTTCACCATGTTGGTCAGGCTGGTCTTGAACTCCCCACCTCAGGTGATCCGCCCACCTTGGCCTCCAAGTGCTTGGATTACAGGCGTGAGCCACCGCCCCTCGGCCTATTGTATGCATTTACTTAAAACACCGCTGCTTCTATCCTGGATGCCATTGAAGTACCCTGCGATTGTATGCTCTTTCTTAACTCTCCAGGATGTTTTTAAAAATTAAACATTCTCAAGGAAAAACCACCAAGTAACAAAGGAATCATGCATTTTGGCCAACGAGTGTTTATCGTGATTAAAAAATACAAGGTATTTGGTTTAAGGGACTGATTGCATTAAGTACCTGAAAAATAAGGAAAAAATGATTTTTGAAGAGGTTAAGTATATATCATTAGTTAGAAAATTCATAATTTAACATTTTTGCTGGCAGTTGTAAAAAGTATTCAATATTTCCATTGTAAAAATGAGATGTTTCTGATAAGGTAACGTATTAGAACCTCCAACTTTTCCCTCTTTCACAAAACCAAATGAACACGATGCCAATTAATAATAGGAGAGAGGATGAAAAGTGAAATTTGCTTAAGAATGTTTATTTTATCCCCTAGGAAAGTAAATTAAATGCTGATCCTCGGGTTATTGCAGTGAGGGCTGCAGGGCCTTTGGACAGTTTTGTATAAGTAAATTTTGGTTACATGTCATCTAACCAAATGTTAAGGGACGTCGTCCTAGAGAAAGAATGGGAGATACCAAAAGAAGAGTTAAATGTACAAGCACTGAAGAATAAGTAGAAATGAAGCTAGGCTCTGCTTTTGCCTTTGTGGGATGCGATGTGTTTGATGGCCTGCTTTATATAAGTGTGGATGGGAGGTGGTCCTGGGAGGGCAACACCAACTGAACCCTTCGTTCTCTAGAGCTGCTGTCTGTCTTCGTTATGTTCCTGCCCAGTCACTGTGGCTTAGTTTCTTTCAGAGCTGGTGACACAGTCACAGCCTCCTTACACCTACAGCTACCAGTCTCTTTATGGAGATTTCATTTGCCTCCTCTCTGATGGACAATTGCCATAACTTCTTTTCCTGAGGTTGTCAGTCCTCCTTCACAATAAACAAATCGAAGTGACAATACCAAATTAAATTTAATTCATCACAATTCAGGGTGATAGGCTGAATCATATAGCCTTAACTTAAAAAAAAATTTTTTTTTGGTTATTATTATATAATCCTAAATGAAAAAAATGTGTCAAACAAAAACTTAAACGAGATGTTCGTATTATTGACATCTCAAGTATTTTTATTGCCTTGATGACTTCCCTATTACTATGATGATTTAAATGGATTTTGAACACAGAATTTTGGGTCTCCCTTTAAAATCAGGACGCTCTCTTTGTCTTATTGCTTGGAACATCTCCTATTTAAAGCAATTCCAAATATTGAAGAACATAACTAAATTATCTCCCATTTGTTTAAAATACTCTAATTTTTATTTTTACTATATATGAGCTTTTAAACTGATTTTAAAACAAGGACTATTTTGTGCTCTTAAAAGATTTAGACTAATTGTGAAAAAATGTTAATATATTAATAGTAACTGTAGTCTTTTTATACCAGAGACAGGAAATTTAATAACTGAATATGCCTACATTACTAAAATTATCTGTATCCATATCATGACTTTGATCTTTGATGTTTAATTTGTAAAAGCAATATTCACATGCAGAATGATTTGCTGGTTTCAAACCTGTTAACCTTTGCCTACAATTAACAACCTAATTTGAAAAAGAGGAAGACATGCTAATGAATTTTAACTTAAATCAGGAGTTTCCATGCTCACTCATTTCTACTATTTAAGGCTCTATTTTCTTAATAGCTAGGAATATTTTATCTTCAAGATTACTTTCTAATAATTTTATGGTTCTTGTATAAAATCATTTAAGAGTTTCTTTAAATAGAATTTTCTGGTCTTAAATGTAAATAAATTTAAAAAATGGTTATCCCATTTTCTAAGAAGTAGTAGTCATCTATTTCTGATGTTTCTAAGAAGCAGTAATGGTATATTTTTCTATAACCAAAAGCTGTACAAGTAGAAAAAGAATTATTTAAATTCATTCATAGCTCAAAATTTCCCAGACTCCATTTAAATCACTAGTGCTCAATTCTGGGTTCATTGCATGGCAAATTAATTTATTTCTAAAATTGTATTTCTGTACTCATTTGTTTTATCAGTTTAGTTGCATGCTCCAAAGATAATTTTTTGAATTCAGATGAATCACATTCATTTCTCCTTCATTTACTCAGCGCCGCTGCTGAAGCTGATGGTATTGATCCATTAATAAACGTCCTGTCTAGTAAACGAGACGGAGCCATTGCCAACGCTGCTACGGTATTAACGAACATGGCCATGCAGGAGCCCCTGCGCCAGAACATGCAGAATCACGGCATCATGCACGCCATCATCAGCCCACTGCATTCTGCAAACACAGTCGTGCAGAGCAAAGCTGCTCTCACTGTCGCCTCAACTGCGTGTGACGTTGAGGCCCGGACAGAGGTGAGAGTTTTAATAACATGTATTCTCTCGTTTTTCTGGCTAGTACCTGCTGGTGGATTCATTTGGAACCTTTTTAAGTGATTGAACAAACCTATCATTTAAGTCCTTCAAAACTGGTACAGCAGTGGAAAACAAATTGGCATTGTCTTGTCTTGTTTTGTTTTATTAGCAAAGAAGGTGAGCATGCCCTATAAACCCAGCAATTCTGTTTCTAAGTATATACCTAAGAGAATCTGTTGCCTCTGTGTACCAGGAAGCATTGTTTATAGTATCTAAACAACTGGAAACAAACCAATTGTCCAATTATTAAGAGAATGGATAATGCATTGTTCTGTATACATAAAATAGAATCTCATGTCGGTGAAAATGAATGAACTACAGCCTCACATGTCAGCAGAGATGAGTTCACGAGCATTATGCCAATGAAAAACAAGTTGTAGAGAAATACGTACTTACGATTCCATTTATGTAACATTCAAGAGTATGCAAAGCTAAGCACTATGCTGTTTTGGCATGCATACATATAAGTTAAAGCTATAAAGAAAATTGAGGGAATGATGAATCTGAAATTCAAGAAGGTGGTTGCTTCTGCAGGGAGAAAGGGGGGCATGTAATTGGATGGAACACACAGAGTTCAGTGGCATTGAAATGGTCATCTCTTAGGCTGGGTAGTAGACAAACAGGTGTGATTTTTACTAGAATTCTTTATATCGTGCATGTGTTTCTCTTATATTTCTTATTTTTAAAACATACAATTGCATTTATCTGAAAATCTATGATATAAAAATGTCCTTGGTAACTTATGGTGATCCTATTAAATCTTCAGAAAAACTTCATTTAGGCCAGGTGCGATGGCTGATGCTTGTTATCCCAGCACTTTGGGAAGTCAAGGCAGGTGGATTGCTTGAGGCCATGAGTTTGAGGCCAGCCTGGGCAGCTTAGGGAGATACGCATCTCTACAAAAAGATTCTGCCTCCTAAAAGAATAAAAATACAGCTGGACTTAAATCAACAAACTTTTTTTTTTCCTTAATTTCTCACATTTTGTTGTCACCATGGCACTCATTTGAACATCCTGGGACTTTGTTCTTCTCTGTCCCATAAAAATAACAAAACCAGCGTTTATGGGCACCTACTGTATGCCAGTGCTAAGCACTTTACACGCATTTAAGCCTCACTTGAGATATGTATGCTTGTAATCCTCACATTACAGACGAGGAAAATGAGGCTTAAAGAAATATGCTCACAGCAGAGTTGGTAAGCAGCAAATCAGGGATATGAGAACACATCTGTCCAGAGCCCAAGCATCACACTAGGCTGTCTGCTCAAACAACTGCCTCATCTTTTTCTTCTGTCTCCTTGATTTCCATTCTGTCTCCCTTTCTTGTCCATTTGTGCTCAATCATGCAGGTAGTGGTAGACACCACCTACTGTGTGCCAGGTGCTCTGTTGGGTATCAGGGGCACTGTGACAAACAAGGGTCCTCTTTATGCCTTTGTGCAGCCTGCAGGGGCACCCACCTCATTCCTGGAATATGCAGGAGACCCTTTTTTCCCCACCCCTCCTACTCCCCTTACTGGCTCCAAGCTGATCCTTCTAACTTGTAACCCTCTTCACATTATTGCACATCCCCAGTGTGCTGCTCAGCGCCATCTGCAGGGGCCTCCGTGACCTGCACCTGCCTACCTAAGGGTGTAAGCTCCAACTGTCCAGGTGGAACTCTACACTCCAGAAATGCCACCCTACGTGTTACTCTATCTGAGTGCTCTGCTCTCAGAGCTGTACCTGCTTGATTTTTCTGCTTTCTTCCTTTTTCCCTACCTGATAAATTCCTATTTCTCCTACAAAATTCAGCTCTACCCTCCAGTCCCCCAAAAGGCCTTTCATTCATTTTCAAACTGGGGTACATCTTTCTCTATGCTCCCACTGCACACCTTGTCTTCCTTTTTTGAATGGTATGGTTCTGTGTAAAAGACTACAAGCTCCTTGAGGCTTTAGGGAAAGGAACCGAGATATTTTTGGCCCTGTGTCCATGTCATTAATATACACCTGGCACATAATATATGCTGAATGAACAGTTGTTAAATGAGTGAATGAATAAATAAATGAAGGAATTAATGAATAAATTAAATCTTTGTCTAAAGGACACATGGTGTTAGATTACTCTCTTATATTATACCCAGATACAAAAATGATCAGAAAGTTGGCTTGCTAAGCGTTAGGATGATTTAAGGGAACTTTCTAAGCTGTCCAAGTCATATGTGATAAAATGTAAGCCCCACCAGGGCCCCTGTGTTTGAGATGAGAGTACCTGAAAGTGGAATGCATTCCGCAGGGATCTTGCCTTTGGATACTAACATTCAAACTGGTAGAATAAGAATATTCTTTTTATCCTCCAGACACATAGATAATTCAGCATTACATTTCAGACATGAGACAAGAACTCTGCCCAATCTTTCTTTTTTTATGATTGGAATAATTTTTTTGTGTGTGTGAGAACTCTGCCCAATCTTTCTTTTTTTATGATTGGAATAATTTTTTTTTTTTTTTTTTTTTTTGAGAGGGAGTTTCGCCCTGTCATCCAGGCTGAAGTGCAATGATGCAATCTTGGCTCACTGCAACTTCTGCCTCCTGGGTTCAAGTGATTCTTCTGCCTCAGCCTACCAAGTAGCTGGGATTAACAGGCGCCTACCACCACGCCTGGCTAATTTTTGTATTTTTAGTGGATACAGGGTTTCACCATATTGGCCAGGCTGGTCTCGAACTCCTGACCTCAGGTGATCTACCTGCCTCGGCCTCCCAAAGTGCTGAGATTACAGGGTTGAGCCACTGCACCTGGCCGGAATAATTTTATACATGAGTGATGTCTTTTAATAATGTAATTAATGAAGTTCTATCCAATTATTTTCTTCTTCTCCCTTCAGTCCTTGGAGAAAGGAAGAGAAGACACTGTACGGATAGCAAAGATGGGTCTCTCTCTGGAGAATTGCTTGAGTGTTGCTTTGGCTGCACTGCTGACTTGGTGGCCGTGCACAGTGACGTTGGGGAGTCCTTGCCGGCATCGGTTCATCCTGCCCCAGCCTTAGGGATGGTGTTAACTTCCTATTGCTGCAGTAACAAATGACCACCACTTAGTGGCTTAAAGCCATGCAAATCTAATGTCATATAGATTGGGAGAGCAGAAGCCTGAAGATGTGTCTTATGTCCTTGCCCTTTCAGCTTCCAGGAGCTTTCTGCATTGCTTGGCTTGTGACCCTTCCTGGATCTTTGAAGCGCATCATTCCAACCTCTGCTTCCATCATGTCTCTTTTTTCTGCTTCCCACACCTCTGCCCTCGTCTTATAAAGATCCTTGTGCTTACACTGAACCTTCCTGGCTAATCCAGGGTCATCTCCTCATCTCAAGACCCTTAATCACCTCTGCAGAGTTCCTTCCAGGGATGAGGACATCTTTGGGGGACCGTTATTCTGCCAATTACAGAGCCAAAGGAACAGTCAGTGTTCAGGAGCAGAGTGAATAAGCATCGGGCATCTCACATGCGGGCAGTGAGAAGACAGACTGCCACAGTCCCTGTCCCACATAAAATCAGGATGACCTCCCTAGGATGCTTTCCTGGGGCCAGGAAACCAGGCTCCTGCGTGTAAGGGTTTGCAATAGATTTTTCTCCCCCTGAATTTAATAAACCTAAAGATAGATACATTCTAAAGCATTTCTACATAGTTAAAACCTTTTAGCAATCAAATAATGAGACTTTTCAAAAGCACAGATAGTTACATTCTACACTCTTAATGTGTAACATTTTGGTTTCTGCTTTAGTTAAGAAATTCTGGTGGATTGGAGCCCCTGGTAGAGCTGCTGCGCTCCAAGAATGAAGAAGTGAGGAAGCATGCCAGTTGGGCAGTGATGGTCTGTGCTGGTGACGAGCTGACGGCCAATGAATTATGCAGGCTCGGGTGAGTGGATGCCGTCTCAAGTTTCTGGCTCAGATGAAGAGCAGATGAAGGAAATGCACACTCTTCAGGCCCAAGGAATTTCAAGCAGAGTCTGCGCTGCTCTCTCAGTCCACAGAATGCTCAGGAGCTCTGCCTGTCCCCAGGACCAGCCTTGGCTCGAAGGAACCGCCTGGAGGCAAAGGGGTCCTCACTCACCGCATATGAATGCTCCCCAACTGCCCTTGAAAAAATCATCTTCAATATTTCTTTCTAACCCCTTTATCTTGATAAATGCTTCTCTTTTACTTTCTTCTGCTACTGCCAAACAAATTCTATTTTTCTCCCAACTTTCGAGGCTAAAATTAAATGGGCGAGCTGTGACTGTCACCTCTATTTGCTTCCCCACCCATCCAAACCTTTTCACCAGAATTCCATTTAACCACCCTCACCAGTCAGTTCTGCTGACCAAAAGCAGATGAGTTTGTTGACTTCAACACATCAGCAAATAGGGTTTTTCCAGTTCTCCCTTCCTTCCCTCCCTTCCTGCCCTTCCTCCCTCCCTCCTCTCCCTTCCTTCCTTCCTTCCTTCTCTCTCTCTCTCTCTCTCTCTCTCTTTCTCTTTCTTTCACAGTCTTGCTTTGTTGCCTAGGCTAAAGTACAGTGGTGTGATCTCACACTGCAACCTCTACCTCTTGGGTTCAAGCAATTCTCCTGTCTCAGCCTCCCGAGTATGTGGGATTACTTTTTTATATTTTTTATAGAGGCAGAGTTTGGCCATGTTGGCTAGGCTGGTCTGGAACTCCTGATGTCAAGTGATCTGCCCGACTCAGCCTCCCAAAGTGCCGGGATTACAGGGGTGAGCCATTGCATCTGGCCCCAGGTTTTAAGTTTCTATAGATAGGTTTCCTTTATTAATTTCTAAACATTTGGATTCTTTGCATACATTGCATCTAGTTAGATGAAAAAGTTGAGATCCTATACTGATTTTGCTTTTAGATGATCAAAGAACTCTTTCTCCTGAAAGGGTCCTTTTCACCTGTTTGAATATGAGTTACTACTTGGCATATGTATCCTTAAGAACGGCAGATTTGTCTTTATAATTCTGTCAGAATTACTTTATCTAAAAGGGTCGGAGAGGCTTTAAGCTCCATCTCCATGCTCCCTTCAGGATCTTAAGTCAGTATATAAATGGAGACTCAGTGTTGGATGGCTTGTACAAAGCAAATAATGTTTTTTGCTTTTATTGAAAGAGCTTTAGATATCCTTGAAGAAGTTAACCTGTCAGGAAGTCGGAAAAATAAATTCAGCGAAGCAGCGTATAATAAGTTGCTCAACAACAATCTTTCCCTGAAATACAGCCAGACCGGCTATTTGTCATCAAGTAACATAATTAATGATGGATTCTATGATTATGGTCGGGTAAGTGACAGCACTTATTTGTAGTTTAGTATGTAGGATAATAATTTTTATTTAATCCTGATACCATTACATTGCAATTTCAGAATCACCGAATGTGATTCATATTTCATAGGCAGAAACTCAAAAATCAGCACTTCATTCTTAACTTTGGTTATAAGATTTTGCATTTTTTGTTCAGTTTTAACTAGAATGTGACTACTTGTAATTAAATCAGCTTGCTAGTGGCAGTCTCAAGTTTCAGATAAGATACAAAAGAAGAGCTGGGTGGGCACAGTGATGCATACCTGGAGTCCCAGCTATTTGGGAGGTTCGCTTGAGACCAAGAGCCCAGGAGTTTGAGGCTACAGTGCACTATGGTTGCACCTGTGAATAGCCATTGCACTCCAGCCCAGGCAGCATAGCAAGACCCTATCAAAAGAAAAAAAAGGTATAAAAGAAGGAACAGGTCACATGACTCATGCCTGTAATCCCAGAACTTTGGGAGTCTGAGATAGGAGAATCGCTTGAGGCAGGAGTTTGAGATCAGCCTGGGGAACATAGTGAAACCCTGTATCTACAAAAAAACTTTAAAAAATTAGCTGGGTACAGTGGCATGTGTCTGTAGTCTGATCTACTCAGGAGGCTGAGTTAGGAGGATGGCTTGAGTCCAGAGTTCGAGGATGCAGTGAACTATGATCACACCACTGCCCTCCAACCTGTCTTTAAAAAGAAAGTAGCATTTAAAATTTGGGGGCTCTATTATTTCTCTTACATGAATGTTGAGAGAAATGAGAAGCTAGAAATTAAAATCTTGAGGATGCTTTTTACCTGACTGGATTAGTCAGTATTTTCTACTTCTTCTGGAAACCAAAAGCAATGAGGAGAATGGGGGAAATGTTAAAAGCCCACAAACTCCATTTTATGTAAAACTAGGAAGCAGATACGGTCTGCAGAGTTAAAACATTTTTAAGGGTTGCCCAAAGCTCCCAAGATCAGGCAGAAGCTGGGCAGGAGTCAAAAGGAAAAGAAAAAAAAAAATCACAGACAGGAACAAGAGAGCTAATGAAAGCAGAGCTCAGAAAGCAAGCACCATGAGCACTTACACTTCCTGAGGTCACGAGAGAACTCAGATGTGCAAGAGCTGTTAAGTGTTGTTTTCCAGGCAGGTGTAAGAACTCAGGACGTGGGGAGTGAGGCTGACAGCAGAAGCCTTCTTGGACCGATTTGGTTCCAAGACACAGAGGAGTCAGGGCCATAAAAGTGAATCGCTGAGTCTCGGTTGCAGGAAACACTCGATAGCGGTAGTGGAGAACTAGAGAAAATTTGAATAATTCAAAACAGCTCACCTAAAACTTGACACTGACTCTCCCTTCTGCCTCCCAACCTCCCGCCACCACTGCCGTGCCCTGTAACACCCTGCAACACACACAAACCACTGAGACATCGCTCCCAGGAAGCCCATCTCCTTGTGATAATTTAAAAAGAATGTTGCAGCATCAGGACAAAGCTGCTTTAAGAAAACCAAGGGGGAAAAAAACAAACAAGAAAACTGAGGGAAAAAGCCAAAAACCGATCGCAGAACGCTTACCAGGAAAACCTTGCCATAGATCAGATTAAATCGTGACAAAATGTGTTTGGTCATGAAGTTTTAAAACATTTAATGAGACAATTTCTTTTCTAAAGGGGGACGCTCTGATCCATTCATTCAGTAAATATTGCTCCAAGTTTCTGATACTGGAGTCTGTGAACACATCAGTAAACAATGGAGACCCAGGTCTCTGCTCCCATCGTACCAGTGCTGGGGGCCAGAGAATAAACACCTAACGTGATACTGAAACAAACGCTATCCCAGGGTAGAAATGAGAGGCACCGGCCTGTAATCCCAGCACTTTGGGAAGCTGAGGCGGCTGAATTACCTGAGGCCAGGAGTTCGAGACCACCTGACCAACATGGTGAAACCCCATCTCTACTAAAAATACAAAAATTTTAGCCAGGCATGGTGGCATGCACCTGTTATCCCAGCTACTTGGGAGGCTGAGGCAGAAAAATCCCTTGAACCTGGGAGACGGAGGTTGCAGTGAGCCGAGATTGCACCATTGCACTCCAGCCTGAGCGACAGAGCAAGAATCCATCTTAAATAATTAATTAATTAAAGTCACCAGGGAGGGAGAAGAGAGCAGTGCAGAGGCAGAGTGAGGCGCTCTGAAATGCTGGGGAGCTCTGAGGTGTGGGCGGTTGCAATTTTAGAAATGGTGGTCAGGTGGATCTCACTGATAGGATGATCATTTCCAAGCCAAAACTTGCAGGACGTGAGGGGTTAGTTCTGGGCAAATCTGGGGCTGGGGGAAGTCCTGGGCAAATCTGGGGTTGTTTTCTAGGCAGAGAAAACAACCATTGCAAGAGCCATGAATGAATATATGCTTGGCATGTGCTAGGCATGGCAAGAAGGCTGGTGCGGCTAGAGCTGGGCTAGCAAAGTGGGAGGAGAGCAGACCTGAGACCACAGGGCTAACGAAGGCCAGGTCATGTGAGTCTTGGAGAACACTGGAAGGACACAGCCTTTACTCTGAATGCAATGGGAACCGTGGCAGGATCCTGGGCAGAAGAATGGCAGGGTCAGTCTTATTTTAAAAGGCTCACTTTTGCCTTCTTTCCAAAGGACCATGAAATATATCTTGGATGAGAAAGGGATTCAACTATAACTTAATTGGAAAAATATCTCAAAACTGATCTAGTCTAGCCCTCTTCCTCCAGGCTGGCGAAACTGCCCACACAGGGCTTTGTCTGGCCTACTTTTAGATACACTCACAACACTTTGAGTCATCTGTTCCAGTACTCAGTCACTTTTGCAGGCAGTCAGTTCTCCCTTAGGTATATGGATGGATTTGCCAATCCAAATACTTCCAGGGGCCAAGATGCTAATGATGACATAAAACAGCTGAGTGTAAAGCAATCGAGATGATAAGGAACTGGATCTGTCCTGCCCAAAGGCAAGAACATCCACAAGCTTCAGGTTCCTATTTCTAATTTTATATATGTATATTGTACGTGCGCGTGTTTGTGTGTGTGAAATTAGGCACTGCAAACAGCTGAGGACATGTTCTGTCTGTACTTATTTTCAAAAATGTGACCCCATGCAGACACTACTTTTTAGCCCTTAAATTATCTTACAGATAAATCCCGGCACCAAACTGCTGCCTTTGAAGGAGCTCTGCTTACAGGAACCAAGCGACCTACGGGCTATACTCTTAATCAACAGTAAATCTGATGTGTGAGTCTTTGCAGGCAGAGGGGTTGCAGGGAAGCACATACTTGTGGTTGTTGTTCCTTCATCAACATGTGAATATGCAAAGATTCCCAGGTTCTTTTCTCCTGTATCTAGCACCTCCGTGAAAATAAACACTGGCTCATAAACTTGTAGCCTGACATGGAATAACCATGAAATAGTCACCATTGCAAATCAACGAGCTCTCTGCTCCCTTCCTTTGACTCCATACTACCAGTCAATTGCAAGTGTATTCTGAAGTCAAGGCCTCTTACCGGGGAGTCATTGAAGAAAGTGTAAACAGCAGCAAACCAAGATGAATCATGTTTACAATTCTCCAGGACTGTGTGCTGGAGTACAGTTACCACCCAAAATTTTTCTTTGATATAAAAAGTAAATGGTAGAGCTAAAAATGAAAGCTTCAATGGTCTTCTTAAAAATGATAATGTATATCTATATAGCCATATAGTACTTATGTGATACATTTTACACAGATAATTTCTGTTCTAGCTTATGAAAGGCTTTATAATAGTCATTTGGCAGTGGCTCACACCTGTAATCCCAACACTTTGTGAGACTGATGCAGGTAGATCCTTTGAGCTCAGGAGTTTAAGACCAGCTTGGGCAACATGGCAAAACCCCGTCTATACAAAAAATACAAAAATTAGCTGTATATGGTGGCACATGCCTGTAGTCTCAGCTACAGCTGAGGTGGGAGGATTGTTTGAGCGCAGGAAGTCGAGGCTGCAGTGAGCCATAATCGCACGACTGCACTCTAGCCTGGGTGACAGAGTGAGACCCTGTCTCAAAAAACAAAAAATAACTCCTCCTTTATACTTTAAAAATAGTATGTCACTGTTAAAAGTCAGCCCCAGCTATGACTTTCAGGAAAAAATTCTGTTTTGTGGAATAAAACAATAATCTATTGACAAAAATCTGTACATAATTTTAAATGTGTAAAATTTTAGTTCTCCACCTTCATCTATGGAAGATAAATCAGACGCTGGTTATGGACGAAGTATTTCTTCTTCATCTTCCTTAAGAAGATCAAGTAAAGACAAGATCAAGTAAGAAACTAATGTTTTATCTATATGCAAATAACTCCCCCTTTGAGTGTGAAAAAATGTTTTAGATTTTAGATCTGGGCAACTGGATTTTCATTCTTCTTATGGTAATACAATTGCACAACTGCCTTTTACATTGCTGTGGGAAAGATCTCTGGAAAGGGAGCCAGGAAATCTGGTTCTACGTTCTATCTGCTGCTGACCTGCAGTGATTTGGGCCACATGACTTAGGGTCTATGTGGGTTTCATTTCCTTAGCTGCAGATGAAATAACGCTGGGTCCCCGGCTTCATGATGGGGAAAGGAATCAAATCATATAATGAAGTAAAAATGCCTTGTAAACTCTAAATGCAAATGTAATGTATTGTTATTTTCCATATGATTGAAATTGGTTGTGGTTTTTCAAATGACAAGAAAAAATAGTTATCATTTTAGTGCCGGATTTGGATCTCCCACAGAAGACAAATCGGAGCCAGCTTCTGGACGAAATACTGTTGTCAGCAAAAGTGCCACCAAGGAAAAAGGAGGGAGGTAAGAAAGTGTCCTGAGTTCCTCAGTACCCAGCCAGGCTGGTGGCAGGGAGGGGTGGCTCTTCAGTAGGAATCTCTCTTCTGACATCAGTGTGTTGAACCAGGCAAGACTCATGAGATGAAATTAAAAAGGAACTTGATTTTTGTCTCCTACCATCTCTTTAAAAGTTACCCAGAGAGAATTGTCTTCTGGCTGCGGCTGAAAACTCGGGTCACTTGGATCACTTGTAGGAACAGGGTCCTCCAGTCGCTTTAATTTAAAAAATGACAAAAGGGACAGCAGTCTCTGGTCCATCCTTTGAAAGCCCAACCCTGGGTGACCAAGTTGGTGTGAGGGTGTCTGCCTCCCTGCTGCCTTTTGAAGGTGGAGAGCCCCTCGCCCGTGCTGGTCCCACGCTCCCTTCCCCCAACCCTTTTGCTTCCACGGCGCTCCCTGACTCCCTCCCTGCCTCTGACCCTCCATGGGAGAAGGAACGAGGAGGAGGAACGACAAAGAAGCCAACACTCTTACTTGGTTGGGACAATTACAACGTGCTTTTGAGGCCTGTGTATTTTAAACGTACTTTCTTCTACATGTTGACATTTTTTTTTCCTTCTGAGACAGAGTTTCGCTCTGGAGGGCCATGATGCGGTCTCGGCTCACTGCAGCCTCCGCCTCCCGGGTTCAAGCGATTCTCCTGCCTGTCTCCTGAGCCGCTGGGACTCCAGGTGTGCGTCACCACGCCTGGCTAATTTCTGTATTTTTTGTAGAGTCGGGGTTTCACCATGTTGGCCAGGTTGCTCTCAGACTCCTGACCTCGGGATCGGTCCGCCTCGACCTCCCAAAGTGCTGGGATCACAGGGATGAGCCACCGTGCCTGGCCCTACATGTTTGCATATTTTTAAAACATACCTCTGTGAGAACTTTCCCGGCTTCTTTGGAAAGCTGTACTGAGTGACGGTGGACTTGGGCCTGTAAGGGCCACCCATTGGAGGCTGTGGGGAGCGGATACCGGACCTCGGCTTCCCGAGGAGCTCCCGAGGCGCAGGCAGTGGCTCGCCCTCCGCAGGCCTCCTCCTGTTCCGCCTCTGGCTGTCTTGCCTGCCGCTGGAGTCTCTGGTGCTCAGTATTCTCATCACTGCTTCTCATCTGCTCCTGCGGTTCCAGCCCCTAGCTTCTGCTTGCTCTCCCCTCCTCTCCCCTGCCCTCCCCGTCATCTCCCTCTCTTCCACCCCTGCCCTCTTCCCTTCCTTCCTCTTCCCTGTTCTTCCCTTCCCTGTGTTGTGTTTTTAGCGAGATAAGATCAGCACCAAGACGAAAGTGTGACGAATTGCAGGGTCTTTATTGCCGGCGACCACGGAGGACTCACGTCTCTCCAACCCGTGGCCCCGAGTTGAGGGGGAACTGGGCTTTTATGCTAAACAACACTTTTGGGGGGCTGGGGATTTTCCGGGGAAGGGGGGGCTGGGGATCTTTGCAAGCAGGCAGTTTGTACAGAAGACAAGTTCAGCAGTTAGAGACGGTGAAAACTCCCAATATCAGTCAGCAAGCAGTTTGTACAGAAGCCAAGGCCAGCAGCTAGAGACAAGGGGGTTTCTTCTCAGGGTCCGTGCGACCCTGAGCGGCGAGTTCTTGGATTCCATTGAAATGAGGCTGGTGTCTGCACCTGGCGTTGGCCTGATTGATCGTAGTGCCTTATCACTATCCTGTGAGCCTGAGAAGCCATTCCATTTTAGCCTGGCTGAAGCCATTTTCCTTGCCACATCACACCTGTGCTCCTCTCCCCTCCCTTTTCTCCCTTCCTCTCCCCTCCCATTCCCTCTCTTTCTCTTCCTTTCCCTTCTCTATCCCCTTCCTTCCCATTCCCTGTCCTCCCCTCTTCTCTCTCCTCCCTTCCCTCCCCTCTCCTTCCTTTCCCTCCCCTCTCCTTCCCTTTCTGTCCCCCCTCCTTCCCTTTCCCTCCCCTCTCTTCTCCTTCCTTCCCCCTCCTTCATATCCCTTCCCTCTCCTTCCCTTCCCTCTTCTCTCCCTCCCTTTTCCTTTTCTCCTTCCCTTCCCTTCTCTCTCCTTCCCTTTCCACTCCCTGTCCTTCTCTTCCTGTCCTTCTTTGCTTTGTCTTGCTCCGCCCTGCCCTTTGGCCTCTCTGAGCTTCTCCCGGCTGGACTAAAAGCTCCTCAAGAATAAGGACACATACTTATTTGAATACTTTCTTTTCATGCCCGTATTTGGCGCAGTGCCTGGCTGGCACTCATAGGCATTCACACTTATTCAAAAGAACAGAAATGCAAACTTTTGCAGGAAAAGGTTATTTCTGACGAGTTCCACACTTATAAATGATGCATCTGTAGCAAATAGGTTACCTTCTCTTTGCCTCTGTTTCCTTTTCCATGAAACTGAAATAAAAATAGAACCATTTTCATAGTGCTGTTGTAAGCCTCAAGTAAATCAACACATGTGAAATGCTTAGCGCTGTGCCTGGCACATGGTAAACAGTCAACAAATGTCAGCTCCCATTGTTATTATTATTGTTGTAGTAAACAGTTGCCAGGAGCCAAAACGCACTCCAGCCGTACAAGGATATAAAGGAATCCAGTGCAGGGACAGGTGACAACTGCAGGGCCCACCCCTCTCTCTTCCCCTTTCTTTTTCTCTCTCCACCTGCATGGTATCTTCCTTGCTCGCTTTTTGTTACAGCCTCACCTCTAACTGTAGCTTGCATGTGACCTTGGTTTGTAAGGGACCACATCGGGCCCCAATTCCAAAGCGGCCTTGCAGTCCAAAAGCCTGGCAGCAATCAAGTACAATCTGTCTCTTTGTGCATTTTCAAGAGACACAATCTTATTTTCACACGCCAGCCATAACATTGGCTGCCTCTGAGACAAGCGTTCCGCTGTTGTCCACCCAGCTATGGCCCTGGGGAAGACTCAGCCTTCTGCTCTTTTGCTAGGGACAAGCCACTTGACTGACGAGCAGCCGCAGGACCCTGGTGTACATATAGTCCCTCAGTCAAAGCGTGCCTTTCCAGGCTGGTGAACATCAGCTCTCATTTTTGGTTCTTCTGCTCTTCTTGGCTTTTAAAAATGGTCTTACTTTTCTTACAGCTTAATCTGGTTCTTAATCGTAGATCTTTTGGGCAGTGCTTCTGGGTGGGAACTCATGTTGTGTGCTTGTGAACTTCAAGCTGCGGATCACCACACAGCTCTGGTTTGCTTTGTTGTGATATTTGACACTGACATTTTCTGTAACACTGTGAAGCACTCACATCTTGATCTCATTAGACCCATGTCACTTTGTTCTACTGATAAATCCCTTCTTTTTGGGCCCTTGGTGCTATCTTCTCATCCTCTGCAATACCGTAAATACCGATGTTCTCCAGGGTTCTTCATTTCCTCCTATTCCTAATACCGTAAATACCGATGTTCTCCAGGGTTCTTCATCTCCTCCTATTCCTACTCTCCTAGCTCCCACTCCAAAGCTGAGACCCCTCTCTTGAGTCCAGACCTATGTGTCCAGTTCCCTCATCGAGTCCTCTGCCCTGTCACTCTGAAGGCACCTCAAGTTCAACATGTTCCAACCTGAACTCATTGTTCACCACAGCTCCCAAGCCCCCTGACCCTGCTCCCTTGTGCTGGTTCATGTTAACCATATTCCCGTACAATCACCCATGCCTAGGAATCATCTTGAAGTCCTTCTCATTATCCCTAATACAGAATGACCAAAAGAGTCCTATCCACTCTATGTCTTAGCTCTCCTACAACCATTTCTTCCTTTCATTTTCACTTTTACTTCCCTAGTTCAGGACTTTATGTTATATATCATTCACAGCAACCTTCTTATTATACTGTAAATCCTCCCATTTTTGCATGACCCTCCATAAACCCACCCTCCATGCACGCACCCTCGGAGGTGCTCGCCCTCACCTTTGCTGCTGTTGTTGTTGTTTTTTAGACCAAATCTCACTCTGTCACCAGGCTGGAGTGCAGTGGTGCGATCCTGGCTCACTGCAACTTCTGCCTCCCAGGTTCAAGCAATTCTCATGCCTCCGCCTCCCTAGTAGCTGGGATTACAGGTGCTCACGATCATGCCCAGCTAATTTTTTTTTTTAATTAGAGACGGGGTTTTGCCATGTTGGCCAGGCTGGTCTCGAACCCCTGGCCTCATGTGATCTGCCTGCATCGGCCTCCCAAAGTGCTGGGATTGCAGACATGAGCCACCATGGCCGGCTGCTACACATCTTTTTAAATGAAGGTCAGATCATATGACTCTGCCAAAAATAAAGTTCTCTCTCATCTTATAGAGGAAGCCCAAACTCCAACCATGGCCCGCCCTGAAGTAGCCTTTCTTGTTTTGTGGGCCTGGAGTTCCTATTTATTCTTTATTTTCTTCATAGTTTTGTTTTTGTAAAGCCTTCTGTGATCACGCCAGGGTAAACATTTATTTTGTGCCCATTTTTTTGTGAATTTAGGTTTTTAATTAATTATTTAGTTAGCTATGGTTTTTTTTCTCACTTTATCGAGGCAAAACTGACCAATGAATTATTATGTACATTTAAACATAATATTTTGATATGTGTGTACATTGTGAAATGTTTACCACAATTAAGTTAATTAACACTTGTATCACGTCACAGAGTTCCCTTTCGTTATTTTGTAATTTTGTGGTGAGAACACTGAAGATCCACTCTTTTAGAAAATTTCAAGTATACAGTACAGTATTATTAGATATAATATAATATAATGTCTCCATGCTATACATTAGCTTTCCAGAACACAGTCATTAGTCATCCTGCAAAACTGAAACTGCTCTGTGAATGGATTCTATCTGCACTGATTTGTGTTGATTTATTTGTCTTTCTTACTAAACAATGAGCTGTTTGAGATCTGGGACCAGGCCTTTTTTTTTTTATCTTTTTATCCTTAGAGCCTTGAATAGTATCAGGCACATCAGGGGCAGTAAAGAAATATTTATTGATTAAATATTTAAAATTACTTCAATTATTGAATGCTGCTTGTTGAAAAGAACAGATGTTTGACTCCTTTACAATATGCCCAGGGAGAACAAATATAAACAAATGAGAATAATTATTCCTTCTTTATACTGTCTTCACTCTCCCTCTTTCTCTGCACATTCTGGCAGCTCACTCCCCACTTGATGATAAACCCTGAAGGAGAACAGAGAGACTTTGAATTCAGACACAACTGGGCCTTGGTCTTCTGAACTGTAAATGAAAATGATGATCCCTGCCTCAAAGAGCTGCTGTAAGAGGAGAGATGGTGTCAGGAAAGTGCCTGACCACTGCCTGGCACACTTAGGGGCTCAGTGTGCGTCCATTCTCTTCCCTTCTTAGCCTTTGGTCCATTCAGGGGTAGATTAGCCATAGCCCTGTTGTCCTGGTCAACCCTTCTTGTGACTATTAAAACTCTGAACTCCTGGAAATAGAATAAAGTATTTTAACTGTATTCATCTGATAAGGCCATTAAGAATATTTTATGTTAAAAAGGGTGAGACAAGGCCAGGCACGATGGCTCACGCCTGGAATCCCAGCACTTTGGGAGGCAGAGGTGGGTAGATCACCTGAGGCTTGGTGGTACATGCCTGTAATCCCAGCTACTTGGGAGGCTGAGGCAGGTGAATCACTTGAACCCAAGAGGTAGAGGTTGCGGTGAGCTGAGGTCACACCATTGCACTCCAGCCTGGGCAATAAGAGCAAAAGTTCATCTTGAAAAAAAAAAAAAAAAAGAAGAATGAGACAATAGCAGAGACATGGAATCAACCTAAATGTCCAACAACAATAGACTGGATAAAGAAAATGTGGTACATGTACACCATGGAATATTATGCAGCCATGAAAAAGAATGAGCTCATGTTCCTTGCAGGGACATGGATGGAGCTGCAGGCCATTATCTTTAGCAAACCGATGCAGGAACAGAAACCAAATACTGCATTTTCTCACTTATAAGTGGGAGCTAAATGATGAGAACACATGGACACATAGAGGGGAACAGAAACACAAACACACACTGGGGTCTACTGAAGGGTGGAGGGTGGGAGGAGGGAGAGGACTTGGAAAAGTAATGAATGGTGAGTACTAGGCTTAATACCCAAGCAATGAGATAATCTGTACAAAAACCCCCCATGACACAAATTTACCTATGTAATAAACCTACACATATATCCCTGAACTTAAAAAAAAAGTTAAAAAAAAATTTAAAAGAAGATAATAAAGGAAAAAAATAAAAAGAGTGAGAGATACTGACAAAGAATAATGGGACATTGAGAACCATGGAGTGGCTACATTTTTGAAAGGGAGAGGAGAGAAGAGATGGGAAAGACGTAAGATCAATTATGTGTGAAGTGTTCTAAAATGGAGAAGAGAAAGGGAAAGGATGGATTTCTTTTTCCTGATGAGTATCATTATGACGCAGCATGGAAACTCAAATTGCTGTCTCCTGGGTGACCAGGCACCTATTACTTTTGGTTTTGAAGGCTTTAGTTCTACTGCCCTTCACGACAAAACACTCATAGGAGACGTGATTCATTTGTTCCTGTTTATCCACTCCCTCCTACATATCTAACATTCCTTCTAAAGCTTTTCGATATAGAGGACATCTAAATGTAAACATTTAAAAATAGCATTCACTAGACCTGCTTGTGAAATGTCTGATCAGTTCTATCTACAGGGTTCTTTTGGATTCGGACCAATTTTCATAAACGTTCACTTGACTGAACATGAGTTTATTACACACATTTAAAAGTTAGTTGTTTTGCTGTCTCCTTTTTCGTATCTTCTTTCCAGGCTGCTTGTGTCTGAAGCCTTTTAGATATTTACAGCAAATGCTTTAACATTTCTGTTACTCACACAATCTTGATCTACAGGATAATGATTTCCTAAAACATTTGTGTTTTTGAAATAACTTCCCACTTCCCTCTTTTTACACATAACTTAACTGTTGTTGTTTCTTCCCCCAAATCTTGACTGCTAAAGTCTTTCAGAAACAGATATTGTTTCTTAGTCACATATAAACACCTTCTCACCTTCTTCTCTACAGTTCATTCATTCATTCAGCAAATACTTATTGAGCCCCTTCTATAATGCCTGGAATTGTTCCAGTGCTGGAGATACAGCAGTAAATGAAAACCTTTGCCTTCACAGAACTTACATCCTAGTGGGAAGACAGGCAACAAAGAAATACACACACACACACACACACACACACACACACTCACACACACTCACACACACTCACACACAGTCACATAATCAGACACTACCCAGAACAAATCCTGTCTCTAATTTGAAGAATGCCTTGTTCCCATCCTTTTGGAATAGATTGGGTGGAATAGGACCCCCAATTTGAAAACATTTCTTTCAACATTGAACTCCTGGAGACTTTCATATCTTTATCACTCATGTGGAATTTATTGAATGCTGCCTGGTATTGTGATTATTTTCCGCATAAGAAAATCTTGCTTAAATTGAAACCCCAAGTGGGCTGGGTTCATGACCTGTATTTCTCCCACCAGCCTTGTCCTATTTAAATAGTCAATGGTATCAAAAAGGAGGAAAGGATTAAACTTTGAAAATGTCAATACACGACTTAGGGCCAGTCAAATATTCTACATGTTTACCTGCTCTCCTTTTCACCCATCTATGAAATTAGAAAAATGCCCTTAGAGCTTTGGATCCCACAGTAAATCCTTGTTTCCTGAGGTGGTTTTGCTAAAGTTTCTGCAGGATAGGTAAAAGTTCTGATATCTTTAACTATAAACTGATGCTCTTTCTGAGAATTAATTTTGCCAGAGTTAATCTTATAATTTCCAAGTGTTTATTTCCATCCACATGAAATGAAACTTATTTAAGTACTGAAGCCCTTATTAATATAACCTGGCAGGCTTCATGGGAAAGAAGTCCAAAAGAATGCTTCTATTTCTATCAATAAGAAACTGCATTTCAGGAGTTCCAGGAAATTCTCTCTTTTTAATCATTCATAAGATTGCCCTTCCCGAAGGCATATCAAATATTTTCTCCTTCAAGCCAAATGATTCCTTGTTCTTATACCAGACAGCATGCTCTGTGAGAAACACTCCTGCCTCTGTTTTGTAGGTAACTCTGAATAGTCGCTCTGTTCAGTGACTGAGTATTGGACTGACCATTGGAACTGAGCTCTCCAATCTTACAATCCTACCTTGCAATTTTAGAAAACAGGTGAACCTGTTTGTGCTTCCTGCACTTCTAATTGACCTTCCTAGTACTGGCTTCTAATTTACTAAAATCTTAACTACATATGTGACAATGTCCAATTTATAATTATTATTATTTACAAATAAGAGAAAGGGGTTATGATGATCTTTCTGGGAAAGACTAACTTTTGCTTAGAGATTTTATCATAATATATGGTGGGTGCATTCAATGATACATGACTTACCTCTTTCGTTAGCTGCAGCAAATATAATATTTAATTAGAAACTATAAAACTTTTACTACTTCTTATAAATAATATAGAGCTTTGTAATTCTCAAATACCAGTTGACAGGATTATTTTTCTATTCTTTTCTTCAAAATAAAAAGAAAATTCATCTGGACCTCAGCCAATTCTTCCCTTTCACATTGTGCTTCAAGTAATACTTAAATAATTCCCATCCCCCCTAATTTACTGCCAGTGTAACAGATGCTCAGTACTCATGAGTAACAAGTGATTGACCCGGCATGTTGGCTCATGCCTGAAATCCCAGCACTTGTGGGAGGCCAAGATGGGCAGATCACTTGAGGTCAGGAGTTCGAGACCAGCCTGTCCAACATGGTGAAACTCTGTCTCTACTAAAAATACAAAAATTAGCCAGGTGTGGTGGCGAATGCCTGTAATCCCAGCTACCTGGGAGGCTGAGGCAGGAGAATTGCTTGAGCTGGGGACTCTGAGGTTACAGTAAGGGAGGACTGCACCATTGCATTCCAGCCTGGGCAATAGAGTAAGACTTCGTCTCAAAAATCAAAACAAAACAGGTGATTCACCTGCCTGGTCTGGTCTAGCCCCATTTTCTTCATTTTTTTGACCCTCTGACACATTTGTTATTTTAAGTTCCTTGTTCTCAATAAGGTAACAAAATAAAAGCTGCAATCAAAGCTGCAGTTTAATCTTAATATTGTCAGATCCTGTTATAATAAACAGGGTGTGTAAGAAAATCTGCCCTCAGGCAAATGTCACAGAGAGCAGTGTGGTAGATATTTAGATAAGGCAACAATTCTTTTAAATCATAAACAGAAGCATTCATTTGCATATCATTGGTTAACTGACAAAATTCTGCTGGAAAAATGGAAATACAGAGCTAGGGTCAAGCAGAACGCTGGCTGAGCTGCCGACGAGTTAGAAACAGCATTGTCCTCCTTGGAACTCCACCTCCTCAGAGTCCCACCCAGACCTGTTCTGGAGACTTCTCTCATCATTCAAAAGAGCTAAAGGCCTTGGGCAGGGAAGCAGGTCTGTGGCCACGGCCGGGGTTACAAGACAGCCTCTCAGCCCACACTCAAGTCACTACACTGTCTGGGGTCCTGGAAACTTAGGTTCTCATTTCATTCATGTTTAGACCCCTCTGCCTAAGGTCATGTTTGGCCATAGATGGTGCCTCTTGATCTCTCTGTGTGACTGTGGGTCAGCTGAGAGCCTGTGTGCTTCAAAACCAAAAAGGTATCTATAGCGGTATCATTTATTAGACTTGCGTCTTGGTAATTATTAAGGAAAAAAAATTATGAAGGATTTTTATTATGAAAAAATTATGAAAGGACAGGCTGTGTCTTGGCACAGCTGTGAAGTGAGAAGGCTGCGACTCCCTTGACCCCTGCATCTTTCCTTTTAGATTTCCCTGAGTTCCTTGCAAAGCTACTCTAGTGAGTGGCCATGGAAATCCTCCCCACTTTCTCCCAGAGGGCTGTCCAGCCTCACTGCAGGTTCTGCCAACGGGGGCTCTCAGCTAGCAGTGGAAAGTAGAGAAAGTAAGCCTTGCCGAGGCACACATGACAGATAAGCCGTTATTTATCAGCCCAGAAGTATTGTAGCAAAATGATGATTGCCTTCTTTGATACTGAAAACGTTCATGTTTGGGCAAGCTGTTTAGGTGTGTTTGGTGCCGAGTAAAAAGTGGGGTGCAGGTCATCAGGTCACACCAGCAGCCTCTAGGGTGAGACGCAGAGAGTGAGTAAAGACAGGCATTCCATCTATAGTGTTAGAATAGAATTGATGTAAAAGTAAAATGGTAATTCTCATGTAAATATAAAGTGAATACACAGCAAGGTTTATTTTAAAATTGATTTCTTATACCATTCTATGAATTTTAACAGAAGTGGAGATTTGTATAGTCATCATCGCAACCAGGATACAAAACAGTTCCATCACCCCAGAAATTCTAACCTTTGGTATTCTCTATTCTCTGTTACTGTAGTTTTCTTTTGTTTTGCTTTGTTTTTGTTTTTTGTTTTTTTTTGAGACCGGGTCTCACTTTGTAGCCCAGGCTGGAGCGCAGTGGCACCATCTTGGCTTACTGCAATCTCCACTCACAGCAACTTCAACTTCCTGGACTCAAGTGATCCTCCCACCTCAGCCTCCTGAGTAGCTAGAACTACAGGTATGCACCCCCACACCCAGCTAATTTTTGCATGGTTTCACCATGTTGCCCAGCACAAGCAATTCACCTGCCTCTGTCTCCCAAAGTGCTGGGATGACATGTGCAAACCATCACTGCGTGGCCATGCCTGTTAGTCCTTTTGAGAATGCCACATGAATAGGATCATACAGTGTATAACCTTTGAGACTGGCCTTCCCACTCAGTGTAATGCCTTTGAGATTCTTCTGAATTTTTTTGTGTATCAGTAGTTTATTTTAGAGCATGATTTCATTGTGTGGATATACCACTGTATGTCTACTCATCTGTTAAAGGACATTTGAGTTGTTTCCAGGTTTTGTTGATTATGGATAGAGCTGTTATAAACATTCATATGTGGGTGAATGTAAGCAGTTTTTTGATTTTTAGGTGGAGTCCTGCTCTGTTGCCCAGGCTGGAGTGCAGGGGTGCGACCTTGGCTCACTGCAGCCTCTGCCTCCTGGGTTCAGGCAATTCTCCTTTTTCGGTCTCCTGCTGGGATTATAGGCATGTGCCAGCATGCCTAGCTAATTTTGTATTTTTAGTAGAGATGGATGATGATCTCTACTAAATGATGGCCAGGCTGGTTTCAAACTCCCGACCTCAAGTGATCCACTTGCCTTGGCCTCCCAAAGTGCTGGAATTATAGTCATGAGCCACCACACCCAGCCAGTTTTAATTTCTATAGGGTAAATACCTGGGAGTAGGATTTCTGGGTCATGTGGTAACTGTATGTTTAACTTTATAAGATAATAGCAAATTTTCCAGAGTAGCAATAGTGTTTTGCATTCTCACCAGCAATGTATGAGAGCTCCAGGTGCTCCACATTCTTGTTAGCACTTGGGATTGTCAATATTCACTTATCTATTGTAGTATGTACATAATGGTATCTCATCATGATCTTAACTTGTATTTCCCTAATAGCTAATGATGTTAACATTTTATTCCATGTACTTATTTGTCATCCTTATATCCTCTTTGGTGAAGTATCTGGTCAAGTATTTTGCCCATTTTTTAAACTGGGCTTTTGTTTTTGCTTTTTCTCAACATTTATTTTAGGTTCACAGGGTACAGGTGCAGGCTTGTTACATAGGTAAATTGTATGTTGCTGAGATTTGGTGTATAAATGATCCTGTCACCCAGGTAGTGAGCTCAATAACAATAGGTAATTTTTCAACCCTTCCCCACCTGTCAACCTCCCCTGTTTAGTAGCTCCCAGTTCCCTAGTGTCTGCTGTTCTCATCTTTATGTCCATGTGTATACAATGTTTAGCTCCCATTTATAAATGAGAACTTGTGGTATTTCATTTTCTGTTCCTGAATTAATTCACTTAGGATAATGACCCTCAGCTGCATGCATCCATGCTGCTGGAAAGGACATGATTTTATTTTTTTATGGCTTCATCGTATTCTATGGTGTATACATACCACATTTTAAAAAATCAAGTCCACTGTTGATGGACATCTAGGTTGATGCCATGTATTTCCTATTGTGAATAGTGTTGCAGTGAATATATCGCTACATGTGTCTTCTTGGTACAATGATTTATTTTCCTTTGGGTGTACCCCCAGTAATGGGATTGCTGGGTCGAATGGTAGCTCTATTTTAAGTTCTTTGAAATCTCCAAACTTGTTTCCACAGTGGCTGGACTAATTTACAATCCCACCGACAATGAATGAACATTCCCTTTTCTCCACAACCTTGCTAACATCTGTAATTTTTTTGTTTTTGTCAGTAACAGCCATTCTAGCTGGTGTGAGATGGTACCTCATTATGGTTTTGATTTGCATTTCTGTAATGATCAGTGATGTTGCACATTTTTTCATATATTTGTTGGCTGCATGTATATCTTCTTTTGAGAAGTGTCTATTCATGTCCTTTGCCCATTTTTAATGGGGTCATTCATTTTTTGCTTGTTGAGTTGTTTAAGTTCTGTATATATTATGGATATTAGACCTTTGTTGGATGCATAGTTTGCAAATACTTTTCCTCATTCTGTAGGTTGTCTGTTTATTCTGTTGATAGTTTCTTTTGCTGTGCAGAAGCGGTTTACTGTTCAGTCTTGAGCATTCTTTGTCTTAGGTATGAGTCTTCTGTTGACCATGTGGCTTGCAAATATTTTCTCCCACTCTGCTGTACTTTGACTTTTTATTCTCTTACCAGTATCTTTCACAGAGCAAAAGTTTTTAATTTTGTTGAAATCAAATTTGTCAAATTTTTCTTTTATAGATTGTGTTTTTGGTATTATGTCTAAAAATTCCCTGCTTCTTGATGAATGCCTTGAAAAAATATACATATTTATAACTATAGCAATAGAGTTTTTACATATATATGTTCACATATATATTTTACATATATATATATATATATCCTAACCCCAGATCAAGAAGATTCCCTTTGTTGTTTTCTTCAAAATACTGGATGCTTTTAGGTTTTCTATTTAGGTCTAGCATCAATTTTGAGATAATGTTTATATACAACATAAGGCTTATGTTGAAATTTACTTTGCATATGAATGTCTAATTGTTCCAGGAACATTTGATGAAAAGCAACATTTTTCTCGCTTGAACTATCTTTGTACCTTTGTCAAAAATCACTTGATAACTTCCTGCAGATCAAGTTGGCATAGACTAGTTTTACGTTCCTCCTCCCTGCTAAATAAAACTATTAACCCTGGAAATAATGTAAGAGGCAAACAAAGGAGGACTCCAAAGGAGGCAAGAAGAAGATGAACTGGCTGGGGACCCTATGACTAGGGGAAAAACGCAGCATGGCAGAGTATCTTATGTTCCCTCACCTAACAGAAGGTCCCCCAGCCTAGCAACAGAAAGCAACTAGTAGTCGTTTGATAGCACTAGGCAAGCTCAGTGCCAATAACAAGGGGGTTGATTGGAGCCCCACTAAACACTAGGAGTTTAGAGTAAGCAAATGCCTCTTCTGACAGCCAGAGAGGCTTCCCTTTACCCCCGTCCACCCTCAGACCTGCCAAGAGACACCAAGGCAGCTGGGCAGCAGTAGCAAGAGGGACCTAGACACAGCAAGTGGACCTGAGGGCCTGAGACTCACTTCTCCCATCCAGAGATACTGGAGTGGCCAGAAGGGAGCTGCTCAGCCTAGGATGTGGCCCAGACTAGGAAGCTGCTTTGTCCCAATAAACCTGAGACTCCGTCTTCTACTGAGAAACATTTGACAGGTGGGTGGAACCTGCAAAAGAGACCTAAGCACAATAAGTACCCTGGCACAGGACACTCCTTTGTCCCATGGCATCCAGGCTACCTTCACTCACCAACAGACAAGGAGTGGGGGATGGTAGTAGGGAGAAATCTTGCCACAAGGGTCCTGCCTATCTTACACAGGGTGGGGGAAACTGGACACAATAAGCTCCTGCCTAGGGAAGCCTCTGGGTCCTTGCAGCCCTGAAATACCTATCCTTCACAAAGAGTCCCGGAATGGGGAAACCCCTTGTGTTCCTTCAGATAACACCAGCAGGGACCAGTGGGAATTCCAGCAGCCCAGTTAAACCAAACAGAAAAACACATATACGCAAAGTCTCTGAAAATTGACGTGTCATAGGAATCACTGCCTACAAAAGTAGTCCAGGACTAGTATGCAGAACTCCAGAAAGACTCCTCACTAAAATAAATAAATAGTCCCAGAGTTTCCCAACATAATAGACACTATATCCAGATTATGACCAAAAACAGACCTATCATATCAGGTACCAAGAAAATCACAGTACCAATGCCAAATGACAATCAGTTAATGCCAACATGAAGATAAATTGATGTTAAAATTATCTGACCTGGATTTTAAAGTAGTCATCATGAATGTGCTTCAACAATCCATTACAAATTTTCTTGAAATAACTGAAAAAGTAGAAAATCTCAGCAACAAAAATAGAAGTTATAAAAAATGAACTAAATAGAAATTACAGAACTGAAAAATATAGTAACAGAAATTTAAAATATCACTAAAAGGACACAATAATAAAGTGGAGAGGATAGATGATAGAAGCAGTGAACTTGAGGACAGAGCAGTAGAATTCACTCAATCTATATAACCAAGAGAAAAATTAACTGAAGGAAAAAAAAAGAACAAAGTCTCAGGGACTTATGGGACAGTAATAAAAGTTCCAACATTCATATCATTGAAGTTCCAGAAGGACAGGAGAGAAGGTGGGACTGAAAGAGTATTCGAACAGGTAATGATTGAAAATTCCCCACATTTGGTGAAGGATATGAACCTTTTAATTAAAGAAGAGGAGATGATTTCAAGTAGGATAATCCCAAAGAAATCAACACTAAGTTTATTATAATTAAACTGAAATCGAAAGACAAAAATCTCTTGAAAGCAGCCAAAGAAGACTATGCATTTCCTGTAGAGGACACCAATTCAAGTGACAGTGGATTTCTTATTTGACACTATAGAAACCAGATAGAAGTGGCATGTTTTTAAAGTGCTGAAAGAAAAGAACCGTCAACTACAAGTATTTGGTTAAACCATCCTTCAGCAACGAAGAAGACAAATAAAGGCCTTCTCAGGTAAAGGAAAACTAAAACAACTTACAGTTAGCAGACCTACCCTAACAGATTGGCTAAAGAATGTTCTTCAAACAGAAAGAAAATGATGAAAGAATCTGGAAGGATCAGGAAGAAAGAAGAATGCAAAATATATATAGATAGATAGATGGATCCATGCAGTAGACTATCCATTGCCTCATGAGTTTCATAAGTCACATTTGATTATTGAAACAAAATGTATAACATCTGATACTCAAGACAATAATATTTTAAAGTGAAAGAAGACACCTAAAAGGAGGTAAGGCTTCCATACTTTACTTGAAGCAGTAAAATGTGGATACCAGTACACTGTGATAAGCCATATCTGTATATTGTAATATCTACTGTAACCACTAAAGAACCTATACAAAGAGCTACACTCAAAAAAACCATGAATAAGTCAAGATGGAATCCTAAAAATAATGTTCAACTAACGCACAGGAAGGCAAGAAAAGAAGAGCAGAGGAATAAAAACCAATTGAAAGACAGATTGGCAGAGTGGATAAGAAGTTACGATCTAACTATATGCTGTTGAAAGAAACTCACTTCAAATTTATTTGACATAGGTAAGTTGAAAGTAAAAGGATGGACAAAAATACCATGTAAACATTAACTTCTTATGGAGCAGGAGTGGCTTTTAAGCAAAGAAAATTACTAGAGATAAAGAGAAACATTATATTAATATAATGACCAAACGAATTAACTCATGAGGAAGACATAATGATCTAATGTGTGTGAACCAAACAACAAAGCCTCAAAATAAATGAAGGAAAAAAAAAATAAAGCCTTGATAGCACTGAAAGGAGAAATTGACAAGTTCACAATTATAATTGGGACTTCAACATTCCCCCCACCCCCAGCAACTGGTAGAACTTCTAGGCGGAAGATCTACAAGGATATAGAAGATTTGAGCAATACCAGCAACCAACAAGATGCCGCTGACATATATATGTAGAACACTCCAACAATAACAGCAGAATATATGTTTCATTAAAAGTGCATGTGAAAATTTACAAATATTTTGAGCCATATAAAAAACCTCAGGAAATTTAAAATACTTAAAATTATACATATGTGCAATAATCATGATAGAATCATAACAGAATACAACAAGAAATAAAACAAGAAAATCTCTAAATGTGAAAATTGAATGACACACTTCTCCATAATCCATGAGACATAAAAGGATGCCTCAAAGGAAATTAAGAATATAGGACTGAAAGAAAATTAAAATAAAGCATATTAAAATGTGTGGGGCACTTTTCAAAGAGTGTTGAGAGGAAAATCTATTGTACTAAATGCTTACATTAGAAACAAAAAGAGGTCCCAAATCAATAGACTGAGCTTCAACCTCAAGAAACTAGAAAAAGAAGAGCAAAATACTCCCAACACAAACAGAAAGAAGGAAATAATAAAGGTCAGAAATCAATGAAATTTAAAACAGAGAAACGAGAAAATCAATGAAATAAAAATCTAGTTCTTTAAAAAGTTCAATAACATTGGTAAGCCTCTGCAAAGATGACAATTAATCAAAGAGAGAAATTACCAAAACAAGGAATGAAATTAGGATTTATTCCTACAACCCCCCCAACACAATAAAGGATAATAAAGAAATGCTATAAGGAACTTAGTTCAGCAGCTTAGATGCAATGAATGGACCGATTATTTATCAAAAACTACAGATTACCCAAACTCACCAAAGATAAAATAGGTAACAGAACAGTCCTGTAACTATTCAATAAATTTAATTTATTAAAATTTTTTTCAAAAAAGTAATTTCTTGACTCAGATAGTTTCACTGGCAAATTTCACCAAATATTTAAAGAATCAGTTCTACACAACTTTTTCAGAAAATAGAAAAAGAGAGGACACTTCTCAACTCATGAGAATCTAATGCCAAACTATTGGCATTCGGTTACTCTAATGCCAATACCAGACAAGGACATTACAAGAAAATTACAGATCAGTATTTATCATGAACATAGATGCCTAAATCCTTTATGAAATATTAGCAAATCAAATTCAGCAGTATACACAAAGAATCATTTATCTGAGCAACTTGAGGGCTTTATCCTAGGAATGCAAGCCTGTGTCATGCTTGTCAATCAATGTAATCCATCACATTAACAGTATAAAGAAGAAAAATCAACTTATATTAACTGACACAGAAAAAGTGTTTGACAAAATTCAGCATCTACTTATGACGTTGATATGATAAAAATAAAAATAGAACTGTTGGAAACAGGAATAAAAGGGAATTGCCTCAACCTGATAAAAGCCATCTACAGAATAATCTATGGATCACGTCATACTTAATGGTAAAAGACTGCAAAGATCATGAAAAAGACAAGATAGCATATGTTTTTACCACCCCTATTCAACATTGTATTGGAAGTCCTAGACATTGCAACAAGGCAGTTTTTAAAAGTTAAACAGATTGGAAAATGTGGGAGGAAAAAAATTCCTCTATTTGCAGGCAACATGATTGTCTAAATAGAAAATCCATAAGAAATCCACTTTAAAACAACTCTTAGAACTAATAGATGAGTTCAGTAATATATCAGGATATAAGATCAATATGGTCAACATATAAAAATCAATCATGTTTCTATAGGCTAGCAATAAACAATTGAAAACCAAACATTTTGTAAATATTTTAAATAGCTCTAAGAAATGAAATATGAAATAAAAAATGAAAGTGAAACAAAACATGTCCAGGACTTGTATATTGAAAACTATAAAAACACAAAAGAAATCAAAGAATCACTAAGTGAAGAGACATACCAGGCTCAAATATTGGAAAATACGAAATAGTAAAAATGTTGGTTTTTCCCCAATTGCTCTATAGATTTGATACAATTCCATAACATCCCAGCAGGATTTTTTTGTAGATATAAACAAGCTGATTCTAAAAAGTTTTATGGAAAGGGAAATAAACTATGATTGTCAAAAGAATTTTGAAAAAGAAAAATAAAGTTGAAATAATCACTCCACTTGATGTTAAGACTTAACTATAAAGCCACAATAACCAAGATTGTGTGGTATTGGTGAAGGGCTAGACAGATCAATGAACAGAATACAGCCTAGAAATAGATGACAAAAGTAAGGCCAAGGAAGTTTTTAACTGAAATTTTTGTGAGGTAATAACATGCTGTTATAAGAAGTAATATAGAAAAATCCCATGTACCCTAATTATACAATTTTGAAAACTACAAAATACCATAACTAAGATATTGACATTAATACAATCTAATGATTTTATTCAAGTTTTTTCATTTTTCTTCTACGTGTGTGTAGTTTTACACAATTTTATCACATGTGTAGGTTTATGCCTCTACTAGTGCAGTTAAGATAATGAATAGTTTCATCACCACATGGACCCTCAAATCGAATTTCCCCAGTACCATTTGTTGAAAAACCATCCTTCTTCTATAGAGTTGCTTTTGCACCTTTGTCAACCATCAGCTGAGCATATTTTTTTGGTTTCTATTTCTGGATCCTCAGTTCTGTTACATCCATCCATGTGTCTATCCCTCTGCTAGTATCACTCTGTCTGAATTACTGTAGCTATCTAGTAAGCCTTACTATCAAGTACAGTGATTCTCCCCACTTTATTTTTCTTTGTCAAGATTGATGTAGCTATCTTAAAGCCCGTGCCTTTTCATATAAATTTTAGAATAAGATTTTCTATTATATGTCTAGAAAAAAACTGCTGGGATATTGATAGGAATTGCATTAAAACCAGAGATCATTCTGGGGGAGAACTGACATCTTTAATACATTACACCTTCAAATCCATGAACACCATATGTCTCATCATTTATCTAAGTCTTCTTTGATTGCTTCCCTTAGCAGTTTTAATATTCAGCACACAGATCATATAGGAATTCAACATATTTTTGCAAAGTGTGTAAGTATTTTCTTTGGAGCAATCATAAATGCTTCAAACATTTTTTTGGTTTTAATTTTGATTTACACATGTTCCTTGTTACTTTATGAAACACAATTGGTTTTTGTGTGTTGATCTTATATCCTGACCCTTTGATGAACTCATTTATGATAGTTTTTTTGAAGGATTCCTTGGAAGTTCCTCCATAGACAGTCATGGCATGTGCTTTGTGTTTAGTTTTCAAAAGTTTTATTTTGATGTATCTGAGAGTGGATTTCTTTGGGTTTATCTTATTGGCATTCATTGAAATTCCTGACCGTGTAGATTTATGTTTTTACTCAAATTGAGGGAGCCATCTCAGCCTTTCCTTTTTGTGTGTTTTTTCTATACTGTACCCTTTCTCTTTTCTTTCTGGGACTTGGGTGACACCAATGTTAGACCTTTTTAATTCTACCACAGGTCCCTCAGCATCTGTCAATTGTTTTTTTCAATCTTTTGCTTTCTAGCCAGGCACAGTGGCTCAAACCTGTAATCCTAGCACTTTGGGAGGCTGAGGTGGGAGGTTCGCTTGAGCCCCACAGTTGGAGACAAGCCTGGGCAACGTAGTGAGACCCTGTCTTTGTAAAAAATAGAAAACAAATTAACTGAGCATGGTGGCACACACCTGTAGTAACAGCTACTCGGGAGGCTGAGGAGGGAGGATCACTTGAGCACTGGAAGTTTGAGGCTGCAGTGTGCAGTGGTGGCAGCCAGTGCACTCCAGCCTGGGCAACAAGTGCAACCCTGTCCCCAAAACAAACAAACAACAACAACAAATTTTGTTCTCTATGTTGCTCAGATTGGATGATTTTTGCTGTTCTATCTTCAAGTTCATTAGCTAGTTTCTCTTTTATCTTTTTTCTGCTATTAAACCCATTTAGGGAGTTGTGTTCTTTTAAGCTTTTAATTATACCTTTTCAGTTATTTTGATGTCTTCTATTTAATATACTTTAAAGTTATATTTTAATGTCTTCTATTTCTTTCTAAGAGTTTTAAACTTCTATTCATTTCAAGAGTATTTGACCTTACTTCTTGAAGCATTTTTAAAGTTTTTGTGTGATCAACATGTGTCATCTAGGCAGTGGTGTCTATTGATTGTCTTTGCCTATGTAAGTTGAGATTTTCTTGGTTCTTTATATAATGAGGAATTTTTTATTATAATGAGTTATAAATCCTACGGGTCTTATTTATGGGTTTTATTTACATTCTAAGAATATTCCTTTTGTGTGTATTTTAGCAGGCAGTTAACCAAGTTGAGTTCAGGCTTCCAATTCTAACCAGGCTTCTGTGATTGTCATTACAATGTCAGTTCAATTTTCGAAGTCTTTGCAGTGCTATTTGGATTGGTTCTGCATGTATGCCAATCAGTATCCACTTTGGGACTTGGATGGCAGTCTATCCCTTAGTTCAGTTCTCAAAGTCTATGTATGTGCTGTTGAGGGTCAAGCCATGCATCCACAACTCAGGATAAACCTAGGAATTTATAAATAATTTTAGGGGGTTGATTTTCTAAGCTCCTTCTTTTCTGTGATTTTCATTGCCTTTTCTGATTCTTTGGGGGCTTCCGTTTAGACTCCCCAGCCAGAAAACTTTATTTACCTTGATCTACTGCACTCTTGCCATGACTGCACCCATATCTACAGCCAAATAGCAGAAGGTCTGAGTGAGTATAAAGCAATTTTGCTCTTAAAGGATCCTAGTGCCACTAGTGCCACCACTGTCACAGGATTCCTTATGGGCTTAGAATGCACAAGAATGAAGAAAAATTAGAAAGAAAAAAAATTAAAACAGGGACTTTCCTTTAGTCTCTCTTTTTTGTCTCTCAAGAGGGTATCTTCTTGAGCTTTCTCTGTCTGTGCTGATGTTTACTTCCAGTTACTGGGATAAGTTTAGTTCAGCATGGTGAATTGTGGCATTCAATAAAAGGATAAAATCATCATCAGTAGAGTATTAATTGAAATTTGTTCTCTGCTCTTCCTGCTGCTGTTTACTTTTCTGGGTCCTCAAATAGCTGTTGCATGCATCCTGTCCAGCTTTTGTGACTGTATTCAGTGAGACAGACAGGGTGAAGTGTGCTTACTCTACACTACCTGGAGTAAGACCCTATGTTATTGTTTGTGTTTGACTCATTAATTGGGGGCGGGATGGGGGGGAACCAGTAAGATGTTTACACTGGTTCAAAGAACAGTTGAAGTGGAAGGTATTTCTATACAATTTAACTAAGGAATATTAGAAAAAGACTGCTGAGTTACATGCCAAATTGGTTAACATCTTATAGGACAATAAACTGTAACCTTTGAAGTATCTGTTCCATTGGACAGAAATTATTTGCATATCTACATGTTAAAATATACATGTTACCTAGTAATTCTCTAAGTCCAGAACTTTTAATTAAAATTATATTTGTACTAAGTACTGAACTAAGTACATTTCCCTAGGTAAACCTTGGATGAGTCTTTGTTCTTGTACAACATGGAGATTACATGCCATTCTTATTTTGTGGGGTTTTTTTTTTTTTGCTTAATTTTCTTGTTTTGAATAATTTTTCTTAAAAATAGCAATCAAAATTATTCCTGCAGAAGGTTTTACCTGAAGTAAGAGGTAATGTAGCTGGCTTAGACTCTGAGGAGGCAACCTAATTGTTTCTAATTCAATAAATATGTGTTACATGTCTACTGCCATGTGCCAGACACCTTGCTAGGCAATTGTACAGAAGACCAATATATGATTTTCATAAGATATACCAATCACGTAATGTTCTCTTGAAAATGAGTATATCCTGCCTAATATAGACTCTGTAAAACTATCTCATCATTGAAAATGAAAATTTGAAAACTTTATGTATATATACAATATAGTCATTCCTCATGGGGAATCAGTCCCACCAAGCCCTATGAATACAAAATCCATGCATACTCTAGACCCACAGTCAGCCCTGTGGAACCCACATATATGAAAAGTCAGTTCTCTGTATCTGTGGGTTTTACATAGTACAAATACTGTATTGTCAGTTACATTTGGTTGTGGAATGCAGAACCCATGGATAAGAAGGGCCAGCTGTATTTACTGAAAAAAATCCACATATAAGTGGATCCACACAGTTCAATCTCGGGTTGCCCAGGGATTCAGTGTCCCTTATTTCTGTGATGCTATTCTCAGAAATGCAAGAGCATTTGTTTGTTCTTCTGTTGGTTTAGCAGAAGATGTGATTTTGATTGCACTTGTTTACCCTCAAAGGAAAGGCAGAGGAAAAAAAGAAGAGGAAAAAGTGAAAGAGGAGGAAGAGGTTATGGCAGTACCAAAATTTGTTGGTGAAGGAAGCTCTGACAAAGAATGGTGTCCTCCCTCTGACCCTGATTTCTCTATGTATGTGTATGAGGTGACCCAATCAATACTGCCCATAACCAGTATTAAGGAACAGATTGAGGTTCTTGCAAAGTAAGTTGTCTATGTATATATATGTTTTTAATTTCTGAAAAAATGTTAGTGACACATATATTATAGCCATTTTTTAGACAAATGCACCATAAATAAAGTTGAACCTTAAAGCACTCTGACTCTGACAGGGAAACACAATGAATTGGGGAAGTCCTCAATTTCTACTTAGGTCATATGTCAACTAAGAATCAAACATAGGAGCTGGAAATTGCTTCAAGAAAAATGCCTGTCATTTTCTTCAGCTAGGTCATTAAACGCATATTTCAATGTGTTTCTGTAGAAGTTATGAATGTGTCAAAAGTTGGAACATTTAATTATCCCTCAGGTGGATGGGATGTTCATAAGTTATAGGAATCCTACTGTGAATTATTTGTAAACTGATATATTTTCTAATACAAATGTCCAATGTCTCTTTTTCTGATCTGTGTCTGACATTTTGTGTTTCACATTACTCTAAGTGGGGTATAAGCATTCTAAGCAATGGCTGCTCGGGCAGGCTCAGGGCTCTGTATAAGCCAGTGAAGTCGCCCTCTTCATTAGAGTGCTTAATTATACCAGGCAATGGCTGGAATTTGACTCGGTAGCTGTAAGAGGTTAGGATCACCAGAAGTGAGGACAGGCTTCGTGACTGACACCATTCAGTAGATAAGCTGCTGGCTTGTGCAACAGCTGCGTTCTCCATGGGAGCCTGCATCTCCTCCAAATAGCAGTGAGTCGCTATCATAAAACCTGGATGTGACAACTGCAAGTAACACAGCTGCCAGATCATGGACGTTTTGTCAGCCAGAACTGGAAGAGAACATTTTTGGCTAGCGAAGTGTTCCTGATGTCCTTGAGAAGTGATGGCTCAAGCAGAACTCTGCCTTGGCTTACAGGAACATTTGTCAAATCTCTTCAGGCTTTGTTCCTATCAGAAACACTTTTTATCATTCTCAAATAATTGTTGTTTTTTAACCTGAGCCCACACCAAGATACAGAGAGGTGCAGATTCGTCCCCATGGCTCTGGTTCCTTGGCATTCCCTGGAGTACCCCTGCGTTGGTGGAACTGCCTCAGTTCAACAGCTTTCTCCCCAACTCTTTCTCTTTTTTTTTTTAACCATTGTTCTTCTTTGCTTGGTTTCTCATGCAGCAAGAGACAATTCTTTAAAATTCGCATTTTGGGCCACGTGCAGTGGCGCACTACTGTAATCCCAGTGCTCTGGGAGGCCGAAATGGGAGGATTTCTTGGAGCCAGGGGTTTGAGACTAGCCTGGGCAACATAGTGAGACTCCCGTCTCTCTTTATAAATACAAATTAAAAAATAAATAAAATTGCAGTTCTGCCTTTACTCCAAGGATGTTGTGGTCTTCATAGACAAAGGGTATTGCAGGAGTGTTTAATGACTTCTTCAGTGAGAGCCTAACGTTAGGAGAAATCCACAAGCCAAGTATACCACATTTATCCTGCCTTGCCCACAGATCTGTGACTTTGTTTTTCTTTTTGCCTCTTCTTATTTCTTGCTCCTCTGACTTCAATGTTGTCACACTACATCTTTCTCTAAATTAAAATAAATTTTAAAAGAAAAAATAAAATTATAAAACTTGAAAATGTTTGTAAATCTAATGGGAAAATTTTCTGTGTGTTTATCTTGTCTCTGAGTTTAAATTCCTTGAAAGAAGAACCATATGTTAGTTCAACTCCTTCCTTGGATTTCAGATTAAAATATTTAAAAATACTTTTCAAAAGATAAAAATTTAAAACTGCACTGATATTTAGTGTTACATTGATTTTATCTTGTTACAAACATTGGGAAAAATTAGCACTCTTTTCTTCTTCACATGGAGTGAAATCGCTAGCATTTCAGTTTATATGCGATCATTTACGTACAGTAAACAAGTTAGCCTGCTTATTGTAAGTACCTTCTCAAAAGTAAAACACAATAAAAATCACAGCAAATGTCATTTTTACATGTATATTTACATGTAATTACACTCAAAGCATCCTAAGTGAATTACTAAACTTGACTGATTTGATTTCAATGTAATTGACACAGGTATGTGGCAGAAAAAATGGGTGGTAAGATTCCAAAAGAGAAACTATCTGATTTAAGCTGGGAACTCCACATAAGTGAACTAAAATTTCAACTTAAATCCAATGTTATACCAATCGGACATGTCAAAAAAGGAATCTTCTACCATCGAGCTTTGCTTTTCAAGGTATGTAAGGTATTTTGCCTCATTTGCATTAAGTAAAAATGCTTTGTCTTTATCATATTGGAGTAGGCCAGTTGCTAACATTTAACTGGATATTATTAATTCTACCATTTAGATTTACTTGTATCTGACATATATGTATATATATACATACACATACATACATGTGTACATATATGCATACGCAGACATACCTGCCCATATATTCACCAGACTACTAGAAGCATATTTATTCAATATTGACCATATACCTACTATGGCAAGGGCCTCTGCCAGGGCCTGAGAGTACAAAGATACTAAAATGACAGTCCCTGCACTCAAGGGGTACCTAAACCAGACTTGCAGCTTCCAAAGTGAAGTCAGGGGAAATGTCAGAGAAAGAGCTGATATATAACCCAAGTATGAGAGGCTGCATACGATTGCATCAAGTAAAGAAGGAAAACAAGAGTATTCTAAACAAAGAAAACATGTTATGCAAAACAATACAGGGATGAGAGTCAGTGGTCTATTTGAGGAAGGTAGAATAGTTCGTATGCATGAGGAAAAGAGGAGGGGCAGATGCCAGATCATAATGCACCACGGAAGTTTGTGTATTATTTTTATTACCCTAACAAATAACAGTAGCCACTGACAGCTTTCAAGGGGGTAACAGCATTTTGAACCACCATTCAGACAACTGAATGGCGAATGAGTTAGAGCAGGGGTGAGACTGGAGACAGGAAAACCAGTTAGAAGGTGACCAAGCAAGTGTGGTTGATCCATACTAAATCCTGACATGCAGATGTGGAAGAGGCAATGAATTTAGGGGACATGACTGAAAGGAGCTGGTGACTGCCCAGGCATGGAGAGAGAGAGTACATGAGAAGACCAAAATGATTTCTGGGCTCTGAGTGGGACAGCTGGTAATGATGGCATTATTTCCTGATATGGGGACATCAGAGTGGGTCAGGTTGAAGAGCAGGGGTGATCTTTTACTCCATCATATCCAGTGTTTAGCATATAATGGAAGCTGGGAAAATGTGAACTATAGACTAAATGCATAAATTTCCTACCCTTTCCCAAATACTTATAAACATCATTGCATTCACACGCATCTTACCTCCAGTTCCGAGCTAATTCTATTTATTATCTAAGGGCCAGCCTTTCTTATTCCCCTGGACTGACTGCTCTATCAATTCTTTCTTCTCTTCCTTCTTAACTTTCTTCTCTTAGCTCTTTCCCCCTTTAAAATCTAAACATGCTTAAGTCTGCAGTAGATAAAGAGAAAATAGAAATCTTTTCTCATCATAGCTACAATTACATCCTTAAATCTTATTACCATGACTAACATCATTTTGAACTATATGCCAGGGACTTGATAACTATAATTGTGAAGAGTTTCAAAAATGCCAGATATAGAAACTACTACCCTTGCTTTAAAGGTGAGCAAACTGATACCTGGAGAAATAATTTTACCCAAGGTCAACCATAGGTGGAGCTGAAATTTGAGCCCATGCTGACCTGAATAAAAGATCTACCCATAGATAATTCTACCCATAGATAATTCTCATTCTTGGTCAAAATTCTGAGTCATCTTACCTCCTTGTCACGCCTTGGCACACCTCTCATTTTTGTCCTAACTCATGGCCATCTGGCCTTTGCTCCCACTCTCTCAATAAGGACCTTAGTGATCTCCTTACTGTCTGCCTTGCTTAACAGGTCAAAGAATTGGAGAACACCTACAGGCCTCTCTTAAATATTGGGGTTCCTCAAGGTTCTGGCCCAGACACTCTGCTGTTCGCCCTTTATGTACTTTACAGGGTGAGGTCTTTCTTCATGTGGCCTTGAATAGTACATAAATTCCTAAAATCTCCAGATCATTTCCTTCATCCTTCAAACCTTCCCTGATTCCAGATCTATATATGTGATTGCTATCCAGCTAGCTCTGTATGAGTGTCTCATAAGCACTGTATTTGTCAGGTTGAGCTGCTATGACAAAATACCATAGACTGGGAGATGAAACAGCAGCCATTTATTTCTCATGGTTCTGGAGGCTGAGAAGTGCAAGATCAGGGTGCCAGCAGATTCAGTGTCTAGTGAGAGCTTCCTTCCTGGTTTGCAGACAGCCACCTTCTTGCTGGTATCCTCATATGGCAGGGAAAGGGCTACTATTGTATCCCCACATGGTGGAGAGTGAATATGCACTCCTGTCTCTTATTATGGGGGCACTAATCCCATCGTGGGGTCTACCCTCATGATCTCATCTAAACCTAATCAGCTTCCAAAGACCCACACCTCTAAACACCATCACGATAGGGATTATGGCTTCAACGTATCAGTTTGGGGGAGAACACAAACATTCAGTTGATAGCAGGCATCTTAAGCTCATTAAGATGTCTCAAATGGAATTCCCCTCACATCTCAACTGAGTCATGCAATTAATTACCCAGAAATCTCCCACCACTGAAATTCTGAACACCAATACTCACGGCTAAAATATGTTATCCTTCCACCCCTCCTCAATCTTTCTGCTGTCCTATATATACTCTTTATCTCCCCTATTTTCTTCCAGTTTTTTGGCCTGTTTGACTTTACTTTCTTCCCTAGGCAGACTACACAAATAGACCACCGCCCTAATAATTTACTCACTAATTTCCCCCATTCTTTGTCCCCACATCCTCCCACCCCCTCCCTGCCACCCTATCCCGGCCTTGTTCCAACTGTCCATCCTTTTCACTCCTACACGCCACCTACAGGCCACTCCCATAGGCCACCCTTTCCCAGCTCCTACTGGCAGGCTTTTTCCTATTTCCTTCAGCTCTGGGCCCCACCTCTGCCCTTTCCCAAGACCTTCCATCCACACTGGTTCCTTCCAAGCAGGTAACTTGTGTCCCGCTTCACAGAGAAAACAGAAAGTTTCATATGGGAATTCCTTCACCTCACTTAGCAGCAGTTATTACCCTGACATTAAAAACTCAGACTCCAGAGACAGATTCCCTGGCTCTCACTTTCGGTCACCACATACTGTGACCTTGAGAAAATTATGCGACCTCACTTTTTACCCTCTACAAAATGGGGAAAACAACAGCATCTGGTCCACAGAGCTGGTCGTTTTGGTGATTTATAAGGCTTTGACAGGGGGTGTTACTTTTGGAAACATCTTATAATTATATATTTACTTTTGTCTCTCTACCCCACTGACCTATGAGTGCCATGCATTCAGATACTGTTTGTGTTATAGTTGATGCTTTACAGTAGGTCTATGTAGAATGTAAGGCCCTACAAATGATAACCATGTCTTCATCATCATGGTCCACCCAAGACACAGTGACCTGATGCAGTCATTATATTGTAAGTAATCAATTAATTAATATATACATATACAGGGTACTAAGACAGCACAATTCCTGCCTTCTGGTGCTATGTAGCATTAACTGAGTATGTGGCCTTGCTGGTGTTCACTGCTGTAAGCACTGGACAGATAACTGACTTCGTCTTCCTAATACCTTATGAGGAAAGTACTGTTGCTCTCCTCATTTCTCAGATGAAGTCGTGGAAGCCCAGAGATGCCATGTCCCTGGCTGTGGTGCGCAGCTGGCCCTGTCCCTGGCTGTGGTGCACAGCTGGCCATGTCCCTGGCTGTGGTGTGCAGCTGGTCGATCTCAGGTCTGGGCTATAGTCCAAACCCAGGCAGGCTGAGCCAGCTCTCCTGTTCACTATAAAGTGGCTGAGTAGTCTCCAGATTAAAGCTACTTTGTTTTAATAACCTCAAAACCAAGAATTATCAGAGGTCAAACTGAAGAGACAACTTACAAGGAACCTAAGTGGTGTCTGGTAAGGTGACAACAAGGAGCCCTAGGACCAGGCACCCACAGTTCTGCCTCTTCTGCTCCATGGCACACAGAGTAATTCAGCTGGAAAGAGTTCCTCCCTCAGGGTGGTGCTTCCATTCAGTTCCACCGCATTTCACAGCCAGGGGGAGACTGGAAGTTTGGAAAGATGGATAGATGCACTAGTGCTGAGAGCGCACAGAATAGCTTTTTTCCAACCGCCGTCCCCATCTGATACAATAGTGTAACTACCTGAAAAAGGTCACTTCCCAGCAGGACCTACACAGAGATTTTGCATCTTGAGTGAATTTATCACATTTGATAAAGGGAATTTATCACATTTGATTGGCCCCTATACCAATAGTCCTTATCTTTCAGCTTCCTATCTAAACATTTCTTGGTAAGACTTGTGTATTTCACTTTCAACCAAGGTGGGCAATTACAAATAGGATATTCCCCACCCCTCTCCGCGTCCCCTTGGTTGATCTCTTGTTTTCTCCTGCAGGCTCTGGCAGATAGGATTGGCATCGGTTGCTCCCTAGTTCGTGGAGAGTATGGGAGAGCATGGAATGAAGTCAAGCTGTGGAACGAGTCTCAGAAGGGAGGGATTAGGAGCCTCCCGCCTCCTGAGCTGTACGTGGTTGATCTCATGTTCCATCCCGGTGGACTGATGAAGTTGAGAAGTCGAGAGGCTGATCTTTACAGATTTCTTTAAACCATCAGATGAAAACAAGAGAGGCTAAAGCAAGAAATTCATTGTGTACACTCTCTAAGACGTTCGCCAAATTGATTTTATCTCTTTAAATAAAAGTATTAGAAATGTTTTCTCTGCCTAGAAATCAGGACACTTGGAGTGAACTTTGCTGTGTTTCTGATTTCAGACTTTTGGCAAGAGTTCTGTCTTAATAGGTCATTTTCTGCTCACTAACCCTCACATAAGGCTGATTGTTGTTGAAATTCATCCAGCCCACTGTGTCCTGAGGAGCACCTCTGTCATTTAGGGATCACATGCAGCTCTCAGCTGCTGTACCTAGGACAACACTGCGGCCTCATGACTGTCATCCTTCGTGCCCAGAATACTTCAGGCATGCTCGGTTAAGTAAACTCAGTGAATTTTTAGTATTTGCAGTCACCTTGTCTCAGTTTCATTTAAGATTTTGATAGTTTAGACAGAATAAATATATATCTGTTTGAGTATTACAAATTGCTTTCTAAAAATGTGTTTCTATTTAAAAAATTTCATCATTAAAAAGTTTAATATAGTGAATCTAAAATATTTCTAAAATGTATTTCCAGAAAATGTTTTTGTTTTCATCTTGTCTGTGTTAGCTTGGAGACATACCTTCGGCTAAAAACAATTCTGATTTGCTCTTCTGCATTTTAATGCTGGACCATCAGTACATTATTTTCAATTTACAAAACTAAAACATTTTTATTTTTTGGAAAACTTTGAAGCATAAAGGTGGAGCAAGTCTTTGCTGAGGAATTGTGTTTTCAGTATTGAGCACAAAATGGGGAGGAAATATACATTTCAAAGGGTAAGAGAAATAAAAACTAGTAATGTAATGAATCTCATGAAGTATACGTTGCCTAGTCAGGCTGAGAGTCCAATGTTGACCTGTAGAGTCATTTTCCTAGAAGATGTTTTAAAGTGAATTTGATTTTGGAAATTAAAGCTAAGATTATTTGGTATTAACCAATTTGTAATTTCAAAGAATATAATTCTTAATTTCAGAATAAATTTCTTTATTTCAAATGGTGTGATAATTATATTTATCATGCAATTTTATAAAATTAGAGCATGGATTATAGGATATAATCCTATTTTGATATAATCCTGTTTTTATAAAAATCTGTAGGTTTTTCCTCTGCATTTTCAGGTCTGTTTTGATCCAGAAAGTATTTAAAGTGGACTACAAAGATTCATAAGATATATGAAGAAAAAAAATAAATGAAATACAGGCATAAGTGTAGGAAAGTCCAACAAAGCAGGAATAAGATTTGAATTCAAAGATTAGAATTTACAAAAACGCAATGCATTTGTGAGATATGAATGGAAATTTGACTGTATTCTCACTGGCAGCCAGTGTGGGGGAGAAATGTTATCCGTTATGTGATTTACACTAGGGTCTACTAGATAAAAGCACAGACCAGTTTCTCAGGAAAAACAAACATCAGGGGAATTTCTCTTTAGTAGATTCATAGAGATGGGAAACAGTTATATAGAAAATAACATTGTCAAAAAACAACTTCCTAGTAAGTTCTGAAAAGAAGTTTCACAGTCCAGTGCCCTAACATCACAGTAACGTGGAATTAGGCAAATGTTCTATGCAGAACCAGTAGGATAGATCCTGGGTACACACCACTTTTTAAAATCTGGTACATGCCAAAGATAACATTTTTTAAACTTTGAGACAATTCTGTACAATGTCTCTTTCAACTAGTTTCTAGATAATTACTGAACAGAGATGGTTTAAATTTAATTCTCATATAGGTTTTCAAAGTTCATTTGTTCTGTTTTACTTACTTTAAATGTAGAGTCATAAAATTTAATCATCAGCCACTTATATGAAGACGATATATTTGCAATGGCAACAAAAGTTATAAAATATCTAGAAATAAATTTAACAAGAACTATGCAAGAAAAACTATAGAATTTTAATGAGACCTGAATAAATGGAGATGTCCTTTCAAGGAGCAGCATGTTCTTTGATGGGAAATTCAGTAGTATAAAGATTTCAGTCCCCCATATTAATATATAAAATTAGCATAATTTCTATTAGAATCCCAACACATTTCTTTGCTAAAATTGATAAACAGCAAAATTTATTTAGAAAAATGAATGTGTATAAAAACTAACAATGTTTTGAAATAGAAAAATATAGAAGAATTGTCTCACTTATCAGAACATGTATTAATAAGCAATAAAAAGCAAATTAGTATGGTACAGGCATAAAAATTTTTTTTTAAATTAAGACTTCAGACACACATCCATACGTATAGGAAGGATTTAGCATTGTTAAAAGTAGCTTTTTTGCCCAGTGGAAAAATGACAGCCTATTCAGTAACTGGTGTTGGGAAAATTATAATCTTGACAAGGGAGAGTCTATTTATGCCAAAAAAAAAACTAGAAGTCATAAAAAAACATATTTGACAAGTTTGGCGACTTGCAACTCTTAAATCCCTGTCAGCAAAATACACTGTAAGCAAAATTATTGACAGGGAGAAAAAAATGCAGCATATTTAACAAGCAAATATTAAGCAAACATCTTCTAAATATCAATAAGAGAAAGACAACCCACTCGGAAAATAGATGGAGATGACAATACTTTTCTACAGGGGCAATAAACAATCCTCAGATCTCAGTGGCTTAGGTCTTTTATCACACTGCATGTCAAACATAGGTCAACAGAGGAAACTCGATTGGTTCCACACAGTCATTCAAGGACCCAGGCTGACAGAAGTTCCTACCATTTTGTACCTGTCTCCATTTGGAATACAAGACCTTCTCAGTTGCTACAGCAAGAGGGAAAAGTGCTAAGGCTCTCCTTTGGGAATTATATGCTTTGGGCTGGAATAACGTGTAATTTGGTCAGAACTAGACCCAAACCATATAGGGTAATGTGTGAAACTACAGAGATTTGACTCAGAATCCTGAGTGTCCCTTAAACACCCTGGAAACCCTGGCAACTGTCGTGGTTGTGATGTTTCAAGCCAACTTACATAAAGTAACTTGTAGTTGTTCTGTCAGAGTCAAAAGCCAGAGTTTCACTTCTGGAAATCAAAACATTTCATTAAAATTAATATCTAATTTTTTAAAATAGCTATGAATTAAATGGAAAATGGACAGGTAAAATTCTTTTCACAAGCTTCGGTCTTCAAGCAAGCATCATAAATGAGAATTCAAGTTTGCGCTATGCTTTTCATAGGTACACATCAAATGTGTTTAATACTTTTAATAAGTACACATCAAATGTATTTTTCCTTGCCAAAGAAGCAGGATTTTATCCACGAGAAATACTTTCCTAGAAGCTCAAAATAATATGTAAAATCAAATGGATTATTATTATTATTTTGAGGCAGGATCTTACTCTGTCATGCAGACTGGAGTGCAATGGCACAGTCATAATTCATTGCAGCCTCGACCTCCTGGGGCTCAGGTGATCATCCCACCTCAGCTTCACAGGTAGGTGGACTATAGGCATGCACCCAGCTGCTTGCGTTTTCTGTAGACATGGGGTCTTGCTATGCTGCCCAAGCTGAAATTGTTTCTTTTTATTGAGACAGAATTCTTATACATTTTAGGTTGGTGCAAAAGTAATTTATGGTTTTTGTTATTACTTTTAATGGTAAATAACTTGTTTCTCAGCAAGGTATCTCTTATAGTATTCCTCTGTCAAAGTCGGCAATCTGGAGATAAGGGATGGGGCATTTCAAGAGATGATGCGTATTCCTTAGAACTATCTAGAGACAGGCTGTGTTTACATGCTCTTTTTGTTTGTTCATTTTGAGAAGGAGTCTCACTCTGGTGCCATCTTGGCTCACTGCAACCTCCACTTCATAAGTTCAAGCAATTCTCCTACCTTAGCCTTCTGAGTAGTTGGGATTACAGGCGCCTGCCACCATGCCCAGCTAATTTTTAGATTTTTAGTAGAGATGGGGTTTCGCCATGTTGGCCAGGCTGGTCTTGAACTCCTGACCTTAGGTGATCCACCTGCCTTAGCCTCCCAAAGTGCTGGAATTACTATGCACAGCCACTCTTTGTTTTTAAAACTCAACTGAATACAGGGGTAGGATGAACTTGCTAAAGACTATATGGAAAAATATCACTGTTCTTGGTATATACTAGGAGCAATACAATAGTGTCAAGTCACTTATTTAGGGATTAATACTTAAAAGTCCTATTCTTTATTTAAAATTACCCAAGTAGTATTATACAGATCACTAGCAAAATCTTTGCTTAGGTTTATCACTTTAAAGCCATGAATATAATTAGTTTAATAATAAAAGTGGACTTCATTTCCAAGGACAATCATCAAAGTGTCAGGTGGGAATGTATTAATATAGTGGATTCAGATGAAGTTCTTGTGGAACTCACACGGTACAAGAGACCTGTAGGATCTACCAATAAATAAACCACAAATCACAATTTAAAAAATAAAAAGCGTAGTTGGAAAAGGTAAAGAAATTTTCTTGTGGTGACTTTACTTATAAATTCAATAAGCCTTTATTATTGAGAATTAATATTATAGCAGTGATAAAAAATGCAATAAGCCTGTATTATTGAGAAGCAATATAATAGCAGCTCTTTAGAATCAGAGCTGAGATTAAGTTCTGTCTCTCACTTTATCTAGCCATGTGACCTTGAGAAAATTACTTAACCTCTCTCTCTCTCAGTTTAGTCTTCTGGAAAGTAAGGAAAAATATAGCAAATATTTATATATTGTTTATAATGTGCCAGAAGCTGTTCTATGTAGCTTCAACTCTTGGAGTAGTCCTGTGATGCATAGGTAGGACTACCTACAGTTAACAAGTGAGAAAACTCAGGCACAGAGAGGTTAAGTAATTTACCCAAGATTTCCCAGCTAGTAAGTGGCAAAGCGTTCAGTTTAAACCTAGTTTGGCTACAGAGGCCATGCTTCCAACCTATGTGTCTCATAAGCTGTTGGGAAGGTGAAATAAGATCATCCATATAAATGATAGGTGGAGGGTGGCGTGTGAATTTGTATATGTGAGTGCACATGTGTGTGTTTGTGTGTAGCTCTCTATTCTATATACACATAATGTTCTGTTCTGTTTCCCTTTAGCATGTTTTAAGGGAATTCCTCATTCTTCATGTGTTTATCTCTCTCTTTAGATCCTGGTATAGGGCCAGATAGTAAATATTTTAGGTTTTGCCGGCCATTCCATCTCTGCTGCAGCCACTCAACTCTGCTATTGCAGCACAAAAGCAGCCACAGATAACACCTAATCAATGAAACTGTATCTACTAAAACAGGTAGGGGGCCAGATCGGCTCATGGACCATAGTTGGTCAGCCCTTGCTTTAGACAATGAGCATTTTGAGGATATGGACATGGAAGGGCTTCACTTTACTTAATACAATCCTTGGGCACCTTAGCTAAGTATTCAGGGGAGACTCCCACCCTGGCATTTGCCTTTCCTGGTTTCTCTGGGCTCTAAGATGGATCTGCTTGACATTATTCCAATGGATGCCAACACAGATGCCTTATTTTTCAATAGGATGAGGATAAATTCGACCAATCTACATAAGAAAATAAACCTCCTATCTTCTGTGCTTCTGTCAAGAACTGTGAAGGGTCTGAGATTTGACCCTACTTGCAAGCTAACTGCCAATTTATTGTTGCTGGAATAAGACGTAAGATATGTGGGTCAGAGACAAGACTTTCTTACTCACAGCACAGCAAGCAGCATTAGCCAGGCTATTTGTGTCAAATCTCCTAGCTCACAAGTCTCATGGGGAAAACATGGATAGATCCAGATGGATACCTCCAAATGGCAGTGGTTTGTGTTACAGAAGAACTCTGAGCTTAGAGAACCCAAATCCTTTATAATGAGGAGTAAAAGAGACACTATATATTATTTTCCAAGGCTATTTAACCACATCCTTGAAAAGACAGTCTGGAACGAAGGTCAACCAAGAAAATGTGCAAAATGAGGGAGACCCATGGAGCATTGTCTACCAACAGCTTCATCAATTCTTAACAGTCTTTATGGAATCTCTCATCTATAAAATAGAGACGATTCATATACAGTTATATGAACTCACCCTAACCAGTATCCCTATATGTATAAATATAGATATTCATAGGTTTATGCAGATATATGAAAGCTTATTGTGTATGTATGTTATTATAATTACATTAAAAAGGTCACAACAGATTGGCCTCATAAGTCATTAAGGCCAATTTTCTTTCTCTGGCAGCCCCAACAGAGTATTTATGAAAAAGTATGGTGGTTATCCTCAATATCCTACTACAACGCCCTACTTATCTTTTGTCTACAAGTTCAAGTTCAAATTCAGATCAAGCCTCGCCTTCTTCCCTAAGCTTCTCCTGCGGCCTTACGCTCTACTGGTGACCTTCTATCAGCATCTTTGGCCCTCATTTTGCATTTTTTTCATATGTTTACTGCCTGGGGTTGCTATTTTCTTAATGCACATGTATGCCTTATCATGGTTAGAAGCGTGCAGATCCTTGGATTCAGAGAGGCTTGGATTGGTGTCCTTCTTATGCCATTCTTAGCAGTGGGATATTTTGCAATTGTCTTGGCTTTACAACTCTAAAATGGGGACGTAATAATAGTAGACACTTCATAAGGTTGCCCTCAGGAGTAGATAAGTGCATGTACAGTGCTGAACACAGCGTCAAAAATAAAATCAGATCCAGTTAGAACGTTAAGACTTTATCTTGCATACAAAAGAAGAGTCCACAGACTGGGAGACTTCAAATGATGTCTCAATTTTACAGCAGTAACAGCATAGTTTATAGAGCACGAAGGAGGAAGCATTTTGGTCTTTTTCATGATTAACTGTCATATAGTCTTTTTTAAGCCAAACCAAACTGTTTAAGCTGACTTGCTAATAGGATATTGGTTTAATTTCACTGAATCATGCTGATAAGGAAAAAAAGCTTACACTTGTGTTGTGTTTATGTTTATGGGGAAAGTTTTGGGAAGATCAGGATGATGTTAAGTTTTGGTTACACAACTACAGGCAGTTGGCTTTTGGGTATACCTAAACGGTGGCCTCCATTTTTATTTTGCTTTAACAATTGCAAGCATTTGTCAACTATTAGCTATTATGCTTTGATCTCTCCCAATGATATGGAAAGCTATTTTATGTTGGGCATATATCTTACTATCAGAGCCCCTAGCAAAGGGATAATGTGAATAATATTTGTTGACTATCTGAATGCCTTAAACTAACTGATCTTAAAGACTAAAATGGAATTCTAATTCATTTTTATTTTCTTCTGGATATTTTTGAAAGTAGTTGAATGGTAAAGAAAATCACTCACATCTCTGATTAGGTACTGATTTCCTCTGGCCTTTCGGTGTAGCAAATATGATGACCACACAGTTACTTTTTTTTTCACCCTGTCGCCCAGACTGGAGTGCAATGACACAATCTTGGCTCACTGCAACCTCTACCTCCCAGGCTCAAGCGATTCTCCTGCCTCAGCCTCCTGAGTAGCTGGAATTGCAGGCACATGCCACCACCACCCAACTAATTTTTGTATTTTAAGTAGAGATGGGGTTTCACTATATTGGCCAGGCTGATCTTGAACTCCTGACCTCAAATGGTCCACCCACCTCAGCCTCCCAAAGGGCTGGGATTATAGGCATGAGCCATGGTGCCTGGCATCACACAGCCACTTTTGAACTTGTAGAACCGAATGTCAAAATACAGAAATTCTGGCTTTGGAGGTAATGCCTGAAATCACTCTCCATCACCAACACCTTGGCTACCTGTGTGTGAGTGCTTCATTAAGAGGATATAGCATTACTTCCTATGGTTCTATGACTCAGTATTGCTGCTTGGTGGACAGAGCTTGCCTGTGACTTTGAATGCCTCCCTTGCATACTGGCATACTTATTACCTTTTTTTTTTTTTTTTTTTTTTGAGACAGAGTCTCACTCTGTCACTCAGGCTGGTGTGCTGTGGCACAATCGATCTCCACTCACTGAAACCTCTGCCTTCTGGGTTCACGTGAATTTCCTGCCTCAGCCTGCCAGGTAGCTGGGACTATAGGCATCCCTCACCACGCTGGGCTAATTTTTTGTATTTTTGGTAGAGACAGGGTTTCGCCCTGTTGGCCAGGCTGGTCTCTAACTCTTGACCTCAGGTGATCCGCCCACGTTGGCCTCCCAAAGTTCTGGGATTACAGGTGTTAGCCACCGAGCCCGGACTTACTACCTTTCAAAGTATGGCTGTTCATGTAGTTAAGATTAGCTGGGTACTTGTTAACCTGCTAACAATGTATAAGGCTCCATATAGGCTAAGATCTTTCTTCCCACTGGAACTTGGAAAGGAGCAGGCAGTCATTTTTACAAGTTCCCAATGAGCAGCATCTGCTTTAGGTATATTTCAGTCGCAAATATCTGGGTCTGACCTCTGAGCGATGAGCTAAGAGTCATTAATTTCCTTTTCCAGCTCAAAGGTATCAGCCCCCAAATCCTGCAGACAGTCAGGCTCTGATTATCTTGAGAAAGTCCCAGTTTGTTTTACACAAGAACAGCTGGCATACAAATGGAATCAGGCACTTTTAAGTAGTCGTTAATCATACTGATGAGAACAGCTGAAGCAAACAGCGGCCTCTGTAAGTACTCACATATCTGACACACAAATCGAGTGATAGTTCAATTAGTTTATTTATAGGTTCCTTTCTTTGAAAAATCTGAGTTTGTGTCTAGCTGTCCTTTTGAGTCTACAGTCTTTACTTTTAGAAAAACTTTGAAAAGCCCAGATGAATGCATTTATAACTGTATTATCGAGTCATTTATCTGCTAACTCAGATAGTCATTATCTGCATACACAATTTTCTAGCTCTGTGATTTCATTTATTTAGCTTTCCAGAAACTTGTTTTTTTGTCTCATTTTATTAATACAAATAAGAGGGAGAGAGATAAATATGCTAGTTCCATAGACTCTTACAAGATAGAAAGCTTAGCTTATTTTTCTTGTATGCAATTATTTACTCCTTTGAAGATTAGAATGAGAAGAAAAATTAACTGTTGAATGTGGAGATTTTCTTTATGCAGTTATTATTTTCCTTAGCTAAATAAGGTAATAATAGAATAAATAATAAAAAGGGAGCAAAGAATTGCCAGCAATAGTCTGCAGAGTCCCACTTGGAAGTAATGATATAAAACCCATCCTAGATGACTTTAAAGAGTATCACAAAACTTAACAACAGTAAAACTCTCACCATACCTGAGAGCCATGATTACTAGCTATGTAAACATTATTGCTGAGTTTAAAACATTTACAGGATAATTAAAATGCCCCTTTTCAAACATTTTCCCTATAAAATAAATGCCCTGAGACTCAAGTTTGCTGTGGGTCTAATGCAGCTAAACCCTTACATCCAGAGAATATACTCACTAATATGAAGTCCCCAGAAAGGAAATCAAGAAACAAGGAAAGCCTTGGTAAATCTCTTAATATCAACCATCTGATTTCTTTTAGGCTTAGATTTAGTCTCACCATCAAGTTTGTGGCATAGCTGTAAAATGCTATTTCCACTTTCTTGAAAGGCCCCAAAGTGCAGGCTGGGTGAGAGCAGGGGAATGCCCTGCCCCCAGGAATCACATTGCACAGCTTTTAAGGGAATCATGGCAGGAGAGAAGCCAGTTCTTGCCCTCAGCCTGTCACTGGTTGAGTCTCAGAGCCCTCTGAGTCAGAAACATGGCTGAGAACGTGTAGAGAGTAGGTCCACGTGTTCTACTATTTTTCATGTGCAGTTGATGTCTCTCAAAGACACCATGCAGAAGGGATTCAAAAGCCTGTAGAGCTCAGAGAAGAGCTAGGAATTGCCAGAGAGAAGGTTGGAATGGATCTTAGCAGGGGTTCTGTCAGAGAGAAAACGTTTCCTGTTCCCTCTAACCTCTTAGATTCTGTGATTGGGGACCTGTGAATCGGACAGAAACGGACAGAAAACAAGAGAAAAGACAGACGTATTCATGTACCTATGGGAGTTCAGAGAAAAGTATCACTCAAAGAGATGGTTAGAATTTGGGGCTTCTATACAGTCTTGACAGGAGAAGAGGAGGGAAAAAGGGACACTTAGGAGAAACAAATGACTTTTTGGAAAGATCTATGGCCCCTTAGGAGAATGGATGGGAGATATGGTAGTTTTGTTGCAATGGCTGTTTAGGTGCCGTGCTGACTTCTAGCCTCTGGCTGTGAGTCAGTCTTCTCTATTAGCTTCCAGGGAGAGAATTTAAGATAATTGAATTCTTTTGAGTTATATTGAGAGGCTCTACTTTTAGACAGATTTCAGGAACTCAAATGCCTCTGCTCAAAATAATTTATATGCCACAGTGGCATATTCTGGGCCTGTTCAGTTCCAAATTATTCTCCCAGGTCAAGTGTACTCGGAAGTCTCTGCTCAGATTAAGGTCTCAATATCTACACTTAACCTTGGACATGGGATTGTTCTTTAAAACAAAATTGGAGCCATTGTTAACGGACGTACTTATTTCTATTAAAAAAAATAAAAAGACAATTAACCAGGTGCAGTGGCTCATGCCTGTAATCCCAGCACTTTGGGAGCTGAGGCGGGAAGTATATCTTGAGTCCAGGAGTTTGAGACCAGCCTGGGCAAAATAGTGAGGCCCCTTAACTACTAATAATTTTTTTTAATTAGCCAAGAGCCAAAAATTATTTTTTAATTAAAAAAAAAATTATGACTGTAAGTCCCAGCTGCTCAGAGCCTGAGGCAGGGGAACTGCTTGAGCTCAGGAAGTCAAGGGTACAGTGAGCCATGATCATGCCACGGCACTTAGCTTGAGCACCAGAATAACACCCTATCCCATAAAAAAGCAACTAAAAATATATGAAATAAATTGTCTGGAAAATTTGGGACCTATGTTACACCGAATGACTTGGCTGCAAGCCGCCATCGGCTTGAAGGTACTGTCATTCCAGTTTTGTTGTTTGTGAAACAACGAAATGAAAAGTTTTGGGGACACACTTGAATAGGTTGTCTTACCTCCTTGCCTTTATATTCTTATGCCACTGGAATAAGCACTAAAATCCATGGGCCTTGAAGCTATTTAGATGATGGGTTTCCTTTGGGCACCAGTACCTGGTGGTATGCTACTGCTATGCTTCAGACTTGGCAACATTGTCTTCACGATAAATAATAACTGAATCATCTTCTTCCAAGCTACAGAGTCACTCACTCCCTAGCCTCATACATAATTACAGATATAAATTGTTAGTACATTATAATTAGCATAATGTCCCAAAAGATACTTAAAAGAAACTTTTTAAAAAAACTTGTAGATATAGATGTGAGCAAAATCGGAAAAGACCCTCCACAAGCACCACAGTGGGAGGCAGGATGTGCAGTGGTTTCAGCTGACGCCAGCCCAGAACGACTCAGTTCAGATCCCAGCTCTGCTACTAAAGGAGTGGGCTCAGGCAAGTCACTCCCTGGTCCTCAGTTTCTTTGCCTGGAAAATGGCAATGATGATAGCTCCCTCTTCATATGATTGTTTGAGAATTAAGTGGATGAATGAACATAAAGCAGTGGAAATGGTTCCTGACACAGAGAACACCCCTGATAAGTGTCATCCATCCTCAGCCCATTCATGTCATTCCCTAGTTAGACAGAGCAGGGACAGGACTTGGCACCAATCCCACTAATGTATTTCTTCCATATATACCTGCTGACCATAAGGCCTTGCAAACTATGTGGGAAAACTAAAATAAGCAGCATTCCACCAGACATCTAACCCAAGAGGGTGAACCTCAATCATCTGCCTGCTCATAGGACCAGAAGAATAACTGATCCTGACCATTTGCCTTATTATACTACTAAAATCCCTACCCCAAGAGGCGCTGATCTGTCATTTTTTGATCATGCAATGTGTGTACCAACATGATTTCTCAGTGTACCTGCACCCCCTTGCTCTACCTTGCACATGGAAAGATACTCACATACCTCATGATCTTCATATCACCCTTCTTAAAACACTGCAAAGATCTATCCTCCAGAAGCCAGCTGGAGAATTCTTGCTCCCACGCTGAATCTGCCTTGTGCTTGAGCATAAGCCCCAATAAAGCCTGTCTGGGAAACTTTCTCAGCCTCCTGTCAGTTTCTACTGCGTGAAAGCCTAAGGATCTGTGATTGATAACACATCCAGATTTTCAGACATAAAAATAAAAGGGTACAAATGTATAATTTCATAGAATAAATAAGAGCTAGTGCTTGATAGATTAGTAGGGTATGATTTACAATAATGTGTTGTAGATTTCAAAGTAGGTACAAGAGAATGATTCAAATGTTTCAGCATAAAGAATAGACAAATATTTAAGGTGATGGATATCTCAAGTACACTTATTTGATCTTTACAAATTATACGACTATATTAAATTACCACATGCACACTGAATGTATATACAGCTTATAGTTATTAATTAGAAAATAAAATTAATTTTTAAAAGCTAAAAAAAATTGGTAACTTGTGGGAAAAAAATAGAAACAATTCAAAAGCCTCCCTCCTTTTAGCTAGGGCTCCACTGGAAGTAAAGAGAACAGTTGACCAAACCATTTTTGAGAGGGAGCAAGGAGCTCTCTTAGGGGCCTGCTGGGAACCACCCCCAAGCATGGAAATAAATGAAAATCTTGAGTTCCTTCAAGGGAAAATCCCAGGTCCCTAAGAAAGCCCTGGGAAGTAAATGAGCAACTCGATAAGCAAGAAGATAATTGTAACTTAAAAGAATAGCCACAGAAGTTAGAGTCACAAAATGTGGGGTTTCCTCTAGAGACTAAAAATCGTAACCTATGTACCTGAGCTGTTTTTCAGAATCCCAGATCGTACTAAATGAAAAATACCCTCACTAGGCCTGGCATGGTGACTCATGCTTGTTATCCCAGCACTTTGGGAGGCCGAGGTGGGCGGATCACCTGAGGTTAGAAGTTTGAGACCTAGCTTGGCCAACATGGTGAAACTCCATCTCTACTAAAAATACAAAAATTAGCCAGGCATGGTGGTGTATGCCTGCAATCCCAGCTACTTGGGAGGCTGAGTCATGAGAATCGCTTGAACCTGGGAGGCAGAGGTTGCAGTGAGCCAGGATGGCACCTTTGCACTCCAGCCTGAGACTCCAGTGAGACTCTGTCTCAAAAAACAAACAAACAAATAAACAAACACCCTCCACTGACATGCACACTTTAGATAAGGGGGGATTAAGGATGGCATTCTGACTGTAGTTCTTTGTTCTAAATTTCTTCCTGAGGGGCCGGGAGGAGGTCACTTCCACAAGCCAGAGCTAACATTCTTTCCGTTGATCCCAAATGTTTAGACAAAACATCACCTCTTTAACCAGTTGTAAATCAGAAAAGATCTTTATGGCCTGTGCCCCCTCTGTTCAGGTGTCCTGCCATTTAGGTCAAACCAACGGATAGCCTCCATGTTTGGATTTATGACTGCCTATAACCTCTGCCTCCCAGCCTTTGAAAACCCTTGCCTATAGACCATCTGGGAGTTTGTGTCTTAAGCATGAGCTGCCAGTTCTCCTTGCTTGGCGCCCTGCAGTCAATGCCTCATTTTCTCTTGCTGCAAATACCAATGTCAGCGTTTGGTTTTGCTGTGCTGGGTAGGTGGACCCGAGTTTGGTTTGGTGACACCTTCCTGAGCAAATTGGAAATTCTCCTCTCTTGTTCTCACTGTGCTTTGTAAGAGTGAGCCAAGGTGAGGACAGGTATGTCCTCTGATGGGGTTAAGAACATGCTACTCTAAAACATGGCACCTTGGAATATTGAAGACTTTAAGCCAAAGGAATCTGAGAAACTGGCAGAAGCAGACAGGTCTCTCTCACCGTCCCCTGGAGCAGGATGAGACCTTCATGTGCTCTCCCTCTGTCAGAGGCATTTGAACCAGAGTGATTCCATCTTGAATAGGGGCTGGGCAATAAGAGGCTGAGACCTAACAGGCTGCATTCCCAGGAGACTAGGTATTCTTAGTCTCAGGAGGAGTCAGGAGGTCAACACAAGATACAGATCACAGAAGTCCCTGCTGATAAAATAGGATGCAGTTAACAAGCTGGCCAAACCCAACATAAGGTGGCCACAGAGGAAACCCCTGGTCACCTTCACCACTCATTATGTGCTAATTATAATACATTAGCATGCTAAAAGACACTCCCACCAGTGCCTTGAGAGTTTACAAATGCCATGGCAATGTCCAGAAGTTACACTGTATGGTCTAAAAGAAGAGGAATTCTCAGTTACAGGAACTTCCCACCTTTTCCCCAGAAAACTCATGAATAATCCACCCCTCGTTTAACATAAAATGAAGAAACAATCATAAAAACTGCCAACTAGCAGCCCTCAGGGCTGGTCTTCCTAAGGAGTAGCCGTTCTTATTCCTTTACTTTCTTAATTAACTCACTTTCACTTTACTGTGTGGACTTGCCCTGAATTCTTTCTTGTGTGAGAGCCAAGAAACGTCTCTTGGGGTCTGGATCAGGATCCTTTTCTGGAATACTTCTATCCAGAGGAAAGGAGTATTTCTGAAGACAGAGGGATGCTGAGAAGAATCTGAAGGAACAGCTCTTGCCAAGTTTCCTCCAGTTTAAAAATTTTGTTCCTAAACCTTTGTCCTATCCTATTTTTCCACAACTTCCACTCTTCAGCAAATCTAGCATAAAAACACTCACGTTTAATCATTTCTTCGAGTCTTCATTTTCTCATGAAAGTTTCCACGTCTTATAAAACTTCCATTAAGTAAGTTAGTATGACTTCCTCTTGTTAATCTATCTTTTGACAGCCTAATTTGCAGGGCCTCAGCCAATGAACATAAAATGGTTAGAAGGAAAAGATTTTTTTCCCCCTTCCCTACACCTCCCATTTTTGCATGTAAAAACAAGAGTAGGAAAATCTGCCCAAATAGTTTTTGACAGCCCTAGGAGGATGATAAAAGGCTGCCTTTTTTTTTAAAAAAAAAAAAAAAGGAAAATCACTTTTAATCACTCAGTGTCAGAAGCGGGGCTTTCTGTTGTGAAACACCCAAAGACTACCACTTTCCTTTCTCCCAGAGAGAGGGTAAGAGCAGAGCTCAAGACCAGAGCCCTGGAAATTCAGGGGTGAGGGAGGGGCTGAGAAGAGTCATCATTTCTGGATCTCCAGGGCTCCAGGCAACAGCTAGGCTTTCTAGGAATTCCAGCATTGCTAAGTGGGAAGGGTGTGGAGGAGGAGGGTTGCTCTTCAAGTTTGAACATAAGATTCGGAATGTGCTGAGTCACAAGGTTCCACTCCTGGCAAACCCTGTAATGGGCAAAGCTGATTTTCCAACTTATCTTCCAGCCTTTTCCCTCAGTCCCTTGCATTTTCCTGCCACACACTTCCTCAGGCTTATCAGAGCCTACACTCTGGGGCCTCTCAATTCCAAAACCTTCATTCTAGAAGGATGAACTTCACCATATGACTTAAAAGATACCTTCCAGGAGAATCTGTATCATGAAAGCACAACAAACTTGAAGCCAAGTGACTGACTCTTTCATTGTGGAATTCACATATGGGTAAACACACATGCTCATTATAGACAATATGGAAGATACAGCAAAGAAGGAAATTTTTTTTTTCCATCAACTACAGAGTACGTGTGTTTTGATCTATTTGTTTGCAGTCTATTCATCAAGATTTTTTTTTAACTTAATGGCCTACTGAATATGCAGATTTTGTTCCTGTCCGAAGTAGAGAACCCAGGCCTTTATTTAGGAAAATTACGGTGGGAGAGGGGGTGGGGACACTGCTGTGCTCAGAAGTCACACTATCTTCAGCAGCTACCATTTCCAGGTCCCTGGCATTGTCATTCCCCTTGTTAAAAGGAAAGCTGAGCAGTAAGAAGCAAACTGGGGAGATGGCATTTTTGGACCTTCCTCCTCCTGTGCTTTGAGTCACTGGTGCCTTCTCAGAGGCCTTAGCTTTGTTGAATAGCAGCCACAAACCATGACAAGCTGGGTGACAGGATATGAATGAGAAATCACCTGACACCAAATAGTTCCATAAATCACTGTTCTGGAAGCTGGTACCACAGTCAAGGGCAGCTCGAAGGAATGCACTGCAGCCCTGCCAGGTGAAGATAGGGTGCAGACCCCCCCAGATGCACCATGCTGTGGCCAGTACAACTCTGCAGAAGGCAGGTGGCTGCCAGTACAGAGTTGGGCAGCTCAGGATGAGGTTCCAGCTGAAATGGGGCTCATTCCTGCCAACAACCAGCTAGCTCCATGCCTGATAGCTCTCAACCTTCTCCAGAATGGAGAGCTTTGAAAATAATTGACGCTTTAGGATTCTCCAAGTAATACAGCCTGAGTGTAGAGTCAAATGTAGACAAACAGATAAAGAAGCAACTAACAATCACTCACAGTCCCACGACCAGAGGTAACTAACTACTGTTAACATTGTGTCCCCTTATAGGCTTAAAAAAAAACAAAAAGAAAAAAGATGTACTTATAGTTCTGTTACAGGAAAGGTGTCCCAATCCAGACCCCAAGAGAGGGTTATTGGATCTCATGCAAGAAAGAATTCAGGGCAAGTCCATAGAGTCGAGTGAAAGCAAGTTTATTAAGAAAGTAAAGGAGCAAAAGAAGGGCTACTCCACAGACAGAGCAGCCCTGAGGGCTGCTGGTTGCCCATGTGTCGGGTTATTTCTTGATTATCTCCTAAACAAGGGGTGGATTACACATGCCTCCCCTTTTTAGGTCATGTAGGGTAACTTTCTGACGTGGCCATGGCAATCGTAAACTGTCATGGCACTGGTGGGAGTAGAGCAGTGAGGGTGACCAGGGCCTCCCGTGACCATCTTTGGTTGCGGTGGGTTTTGGTCAGCTTCTTTACTGCAACCTGCTGTATCAGCAAGGTCTTTATCACTTGTATTTTGTGCCAACCTCCTATCTTATCCTATGACTTAGGATGCTTTAACCTGCTGGGAATGCAGCCCAGTAGGTCTCAGTCTTATTTTACCCAGGTCCTATTCAAGATGGAGTCGCTCTGGTTCACAGGCCTCTGACAGTTCTGGATGCTAAGAAGACATGCATTTTCATCCTCAAAACTCCCCTCCCTACCTCCCCCATTCCATGGGTCAATTCAGCTCTCCTTGTTGAAAAGGCAGAGAGCTCAAATTTCAGGCAACCGCTTTCTTGCCAAAAGCTTATAGATCGCCCAACACCTGAGCTGCAAAGTCTGCCCTGCTCATTCTCATTCAGATATAACAGAAACTGTCATCCCAGCCACGAAATATGAACTCAGACAAGAACAATATTTTACCATCAAAAAACCAAATTTTAAAAACTCATCTGAAATCCAGGGAAATCAGATCTTAAGGATGTATATTTTAGGCACTCCAAGCAGAACTGTTTACCAAAGAAAATAGCAAGCCCAACATCATTTCCAAATGTCACCAAAGTCAACCTTTACTAATTTCTCTCCAGTAAAAGAGAAAAAGAGTACGGAACAAAGGCTCTATTCTCTCATTTTTAAGGGAGTCATATTTAGATACAATAAATTTTGTATAATCTAATAAGCTTCTCTAATACAGTCATTTTGCAGGTAATCTGAAGCTTTTTAAAATAAATTTTGTTACAATAACATTTTCAATACATGAAAAAAGAATTGCTCAAAATTAATATTCCTTGAGATGTCCTCATCTTTCAGCCAGCATCTAACAAACCAATCCAAAGCACAGTTTTTTTTTTAAGCCTGCTATGGTGATATATCTCATTTCACATATGGTTCCTTATCAATTACTACCTAGATGGAATTTACCCTTTGTGTTCATAGCCACACAAGCATGTCTAAATGAAAAACATACCTTCTCCAGGCCCTCTAACAAAATCAATTCCTCAGCAGGAGAGTTGAAGGCTTGTCTATGATTGTGCATTGAAATGCTCATTTGCATGCTAATTACCCAGAAAGCTCCTCCAGTTCACTGGCGTGTTATGGAAAGCTAGGTCAGAATTCTAGGAGGGGCGAGAGCAGGAATAGAAAATGCAGAGGAACAGGAAATGAGGGTGGTTCAGATGGAAGCAATTGGGATGCAATCTACTTTTAAAGTAATTTTTTAAAACCCACTTTAGTTGAATTAGTCATGTCAGATTAACCAGAGAATGCGCTCTTTTGCTCTGATTGGATTTCTGTATCAAGAGCAAACAACTTATTTTATGCTGTGTCATTTACGGCTTAGGGGGAGGCCTTTTCACTCAGGTTCTGAAGTCTCTGTGCCTGAGTACAAGAAAATACTGTAGGGGAAAAAGAAGTATCTTTCTTTCCCCTGGCAGGATTCATGGCTGAGGCCCCTATAACAAAGAACAGAACAAGATAAAAGCATACAACTTCATTTAATGTTAGTTTTAAGTAGCATCGGAGCCTTCATAAGGAAATGAAAACCGAAAGACAAAGAGAAGCCTGTTATTTTTATGCTAAGTCTGATGGAGAACTCAGTAGATAGTTGTGAAGTATAACTGCAGAAAGGGGGAATGATCTAATTTTCATAAACTGTGGGGAGAAGTTATCAAGAAAACAGGCTCGCTGTCCATTGTGCACAGAAGTCAACAACGATGGCACCAGCTTTTGAGAAAAGAAAGGCTTTATTGCAAAATCAGCCAGATTGGCTCAAATCTGTCTCTGCGATGTGGGGTCTGGGGCAAGTTTTAAGGGATCAGAGGGAATGGGAAAGGATTTAGGAAATCTTGGCTTGACAGGGTCTGATTGGATGGCTTCAAGTTTGACCATTTATGATAAGGTATTGTATTAGTCAGGGCTCTCTAGAGGGACGGGACTAACAGGTAGATGTATATATGAAGGGGCGTTTATGAAGGAGTATTGACTCACGTGGTTACAAGGTGAAGTCTCGCAATAGGCTGTCTGCAAGCTGAGGAGCAAGGAAGTCAGTCTGAGTTCAAAACCTCAAAAGTAGGGACACTAACAGTGCAGCCTTCAGTCTGTGGCTGAAGGCCAGAGAGCCCCTGGCAAACCAGTGGTGTAAGTCCAAGAGTCTAAAAGCTGAAGAACTTGGAGTCTGATGTTCGAGGGCAGGAAGCATCCAGCACGGGAGAAAGATGGAGGCTGGAAGACTCAGCAAGTCAAGTCCTTCCACGTTCCTCTGTCTACTTTGATCCTTGCCACGCTGGCAGCTGATTAGATGGTGCCCACCCAGATTGAGGGTGGGTCATTTCCCAGTCCGTTGACTCAAATGTCAATCGTTAGCAACACCCTCACAGACAGACCCAGGAACAATACTTTGCATCCTTCAATCCAATCCAGTTGACAGTCTATATTAACCATCACAGGGATGTCGAGGCAGATTCTCACCCCAGATCCTCTGGAAGAGTTTCAGCACTCAGGTTCTGTCACATCGTGGTCTTTTTGGTTCTGAGGGGAGGAATCATTGGTTCCAGGTGTTGTTAGAGTCAAAGCTTTGTCTATGGCGCATGCCCATGCTTTTTGGCCCTGCTTTACCTAAAAACTAACTTGACATTTTGTTATCAACAGACTGGGCCCGGTTTGGGCTGGTCCTGTGGTTACAAAGTTGGCAAGACCTGTTTGTTCAGAGTCTTCTCTGTGTCTTCAGAGATAAAGACCCATATAAGTGTGGGAACTCCTCAGGTGGAGGCCTTATTACCTGCTTCAGGTGAGAAGGGCAAGAAGGAGTTGAGAGGTCTTCTCACTTCTGCTGTCTTCTCAAATGCCAGTGCATCGTATACGGAGCATCATGTTCTGAACTCATCCACAAAACACCCAAACTTGTGGACTGCTCCAAAAACCAGCTGGTCACAGCTCCAAAACTTCCGTTTAGTGACTAAAAATATATTGCTTTCAACTAGAATTATAATAGAAAAGAATTCTTTTCTGATAGAATCAAAAGAAGCTACGTCTATTCCAAAAAGTCAATCTGTGAATACAATTTGAAAACTTCTTTCTTCCACTAAAAGCAACAAGATAAAACCAAGGCTTTCCTCATGCATATAAATGAAAGTAAAAAGCCCTTCGATTTTCTTAATTTTCTCCATTCTCTAGATAGGAGGATGAGTGGCCAACAGTTTTTTTTTCCCTTTTAAAGAAAATGCTCTATTTCTTTTATTTTGTCATTTTTTTCTGTATTGCTTCTGAAAGGTTTCAAAACCCTGAGAATTCCAAACAAAAGTGGAAATTTTCCTTCCTGTTTCCTGGATGAAGGATGGTGTTTAAGACTCTTGATTTCTTTGTCTATGTTTGCCAGTCTTTCTTCTCGGCCGAATGTTTTCTGAAACACCTGTCCCAGGGATTCTGTGCACCTCAGGACAGCGTTTCTGTATTAACCAGAAACTCTTGGATAGCAGGTCCAATGTGTCTGCAGAGGCATGTCCAAACCAGCCCCACCTAAGCCCCTGGGGCAAAAGGCCTGAGGGCAGAGAGCAAATAATAACAGACACCTGATTTGCCCTCCTCTAATTTCAAAACCCTTCTTAAAGGTGTTTAAACTCTCAAATATCTAATTAAAAATAGAAAACTTATGCTAATCTTTAAATTAGAAATAGAAGAAAGCAGCTGGGCTTGGTGGTTCACCCCTGTAATCCCAGCACTTTGGGAGGCCGAGACGGGTGGATCACAAGGTCAGGAGTTTGAGACCAGCCTGGCCAAGATGGTGAAACTCTGTCTCTACTAAAAATACAAAAATTAGCCAGGCACAGTGGCAGGTGCCTGTAATCTCAGCTACTCGGGAGGCTGAGGAAACAGAAGAGAATCACTTGAGCCAGAGAGGCAGAGGTTGCAGTGAGCCGAGATCGTGCCACTGTACTCCAGCCTGGGTGACACAGCGAGTCTCCATCTCAAAACAAAATCAAAAAACGTGTTCCCCTGTTTGAACTGCTCTAGACAGTATCACTGAGCTTCCGGAACAGTCTCCTAAGTGTGCATGCAGCTGGAGCAGAAAGAGGGCAGGTGTGGAAACTTGCAGTATAGACAATGTGGTTAGAAGTTATGGCTCAGTTTCCCGAGCAGGTGTTGAACACAAGTGAACAGTACGCAGGGTTAGGAAGACATTTTTCTTATGTAAAATGATGGAACAGTGAGCAAGGGAAGAAACAGTCTAGTACTTATCTTTATACGTCAAACATTATGTGATGGCAGCTGTTTTTATAAAGTTCAGCCTAGTGTAGGTGGTTAAGTTTGATGTAGTTCCATCCTGTATCATGTAATCCAAGATTTTTGAACAAGCTCTCCTGCAAATATGGGTGTGCACCAAGCTACTGATCTGAGGATTGTGTCTTATCAACCAGTGGAACTACCCTCTCACTACACCACCTCCCTTCCTTCATAAGTTATTTGCAAAACAACTCTGAAGAACTTAAAATCTGATAATCACACTAAGAATTCACCTAAAAGGGATTATACTGTCCTAGAAAATAGATTATTTCTCTCTGCTTCAAATAATCTACTTATGGCTTATTCAGAGTTCACGTATATGAATGATCCATTTTTTTTTTAATTTTCAATTTTTCCAGAAAGAACTTTTGTTATTTTCCCTATTGCATAGATACCATCACTAAAGATAGAAATAACAAGTCATAATATTCTTACAGCAAGCAAAGGGTTCCTAGAGTAAGCGTTTCAGATCTGCTGTTAATGAAACAAAGACTGGTGCTACCATTAGATTCAATAACATTATAATAGAGTTTTAGGGCTTGAAGGATTCCTAGTGCCCATTTTGTTCAACCTTATTTTACAGCGAGGAAAAAGCTGAGACCCAGAGAAGCAAAGCGATTTGCCCCAGGTCTTTCTTATAAGCTCCTGGCAATGCTGATTCAGAATACAGGGCTCAGAACTCTCAGGGAAGTTATTTTCCTGCTTGAAACCGCCTTTGCAAAAATTATGACAGTGAGAAAAATTTGACATAAGAAACTTATGACAGTAAAAGAAATCTGACCTAACCAACTCCATCTTGCTTCTAATCTCCGAGCTGCCCTTGTTTATTCCTGGGCATAGGCAGAACTAACTTTGGGAGGAATTTAGTTTTTAGTTTAACTTTTCAACAAAGATGATAACAGCCTATCCCCAAACAAACCCCCTCCTTGCTTGGGGACCAGACCATCTTTGTAAAACCAACAAATTCACCACAATATTAGGAGTTACGGCCCAGGAGTCATGCAGCCTGTGTTAGGCCATTCTTGCATTGCTATAAATAAATACTGGAGGCTGGATAATTTATAAAGAAAAGAGGTGTAATTAACTCACAGTTCTGCAGGCTATCGCAGCACAGCTCCAGCGTCTGCTTCTGGCGAGGGCCTCAGGAACCTTACAATCATGGCAGAAGATGAAAGGGGAGCAGGTGTATCATATGGTGAGAACAGGAGCAGGAGTGATGGGGGAGGTAGTGCCACACACTTTTAAACAACCAGATTTTGAGTGAACTCAGAGTGAGAACTTGCTTATCACCGAAGGGATCCCCTTCATGAGTGATCTATCCTTATGGTCCAATCACGCCCCACCTCCAACAGTGAGAATCACATTTCAACATGAGATTCAAAGGGGACAGCTTCGGCGCCTTATGATTTCATCCCCGACCCAACCCATCAGTATTCCTCATTCCCTGGCCCCCTGCCCATCAACGTATCTTCAAAACACCTAGCTTCCAAAGTTTAGCAGAGGCTGATTTGAGTAATAATAAAACTCTGGTCTCTTGTTTAGCCAGCTTCATGTGTATCAGATTCTTTCTCTATTGCAATTCCCCTGTCTTGACAAATTGGCTCTATCTGGGCAGTGGCAAGATGAACCTGTCAAGCAGTTCCTCTACTCCTGAGGGAGGGATGAAGAGAACCAACATGCTCAACAGCAGAGAAAGTGTCTTGCTGTTTTGTGGCTTCCACCAGAGCTTGTGCCTTCCACACCTCACACCCCTCCTCCACCCTCCTCCAGCAGCCAGCACAGTCCTGGATCCCAAAAGTATATCTAACATCTCCTGGGTCCCTGTGACTGCAGGGGTTAAATACAAGGGCCAGGCTCTCGTCTCAGCCCTGCAGCCTCTTAGCCATGAGACCGAACCAGGTGCCTCTCTGGGCCTTGTTTTCTCACCTATTAACTGAAGGGCTGGGTCAGGAGGCAGGGCAGGTGCCACTTGATCCCTCCCACCCAAGGGAATCGAGGCTCAGGGAGGGTGTCACCTGCTCTGTTTTTACATAACCACCGAGTGGCAAAGCACAACAGAAATCTCGAGGCAGCCCTGACTCCAAATCACTCTTTCTTCTACACCATGCTGCTGCTGCTACAGTGAATGATAAGGTCTTCTGCAGTTAGAAGGTAGAGGAGGAGAGCTAGAAGACAGGGAGGAGGAGGAGGAGAGGAAGAAAAGAAAGTTCACATCTATGACTTTGCATGTGCACAGACCTTTGTACAACCCCTAAGATAATTCATGATAAACCATTGTAGGAGAGAAACATCTTTTTCCTTTACCCATATTAGGTACACGGCTGAAGTCCCTGTAACAAAACACAGATTAACAATACACAGATAAACATATAAATTTATTTAGTAAGTTTTACATGACAAGAAAGTCTTCAAAAGAAAATGAAGACCCCATCAGAAAGAGCTAACGCTGTTTTTATGGCAGATTTGACGAAGAGTGGACACTTGTGGAGAAATGGGATCAGGCAAAAAGAGACTGATCTAATAGGAACAAGCCGGGGGAAACCCAGCCAGCCTGTTCAGATTCCTTCCTGTGACCCTGTCTTCAGTGATAAGGATATTCCCTTCCTCCGGGTATAGGAAGGGCACCTCGTGTGATGGTCTTCAGTAGAGGGCAGGGAAAGACCAGCGATGCTTCTTCGTTCTGCTGTTTTCTCAAGTTCCTTCAGCTGAAAATATTCAGTGTGCCAAGGTGCTGTATTTTGGGGTAGGATGTCCCGAACACCATCATTCTAATAATTTCATCGCTGGCACAACTGAAAAGAAAATAACTTTTGTTTCATCTTTTTTCTCGTTTTTTTTTAGTGACAGGGTCTCACCGTGTTAGGCTGGAGAGCAGTGGTGCCGTCATAGCTCATTGCAACCTCCAACTCCTGGGCTCAAGTGATCCTCTCACTTCCATCTTTCACTTCAGCCTCCCAAGTTAACGGGGATTACAGGCACTCGCCATCAAGCCTGGTTAAGTTTTTCTTTTTTTTTGAGATTGAGTCTCACTCTGTAGCCCAGGCTAGAGTACAGTGGCACGATCTCGGCTTACTACAACCTCCACCTGCTGGGTTCAAGCAATTCCCCTGCCTCAGCCTCCCAAGAGGCTGGGATTACAGGTGTCTGCCATAACACCAAGCTAGGTTTTTTTTTTTTTTTTGTATTTTTAGGAGGGATAGAGTTTCACCATGTTAGCCAGGCTGGTCTTGAACTCCTGACCTCAAGTGATCTGTCTGCTTCGCCCTCCCAAAGTGCTGAGTTTACAGCTGTGAGCCACCATGCCCAGCCAATGCCTGGCTAATTTTTAAACATTTTTGTGGAGATGGAGGGTCTTCCTATGTTGCCCAGGCTGTTCTCGAACTCCTGGCCCCAAGGGATCCCCACTCCTTGGCCTCTCAAAGCACTGGGATTACAGGTGTGAGTCACCGTGCCTGGCTAAAAAGAAAATAATTTGTATTATAGTTCGACTCATAGTACTGTGTCCACATTATATACTTTGCCAAGAAGTTGAAATAATCTAGAGATCAAGGCATTATTGGCCTTGAGTTGTAACCACAGTGGCCGGCCTCTTTTTTGTCAGAAGCGGTTGTGGTGGGGGGGACCATTCTCAGGACCAGCTCCTTGCCCTTTGCAAGTTTTAATAATAATTCTCCTAGTCAGGGCAAATCAGAAACTGGCCGAGATGAGGGAACTCTCCCAACGCAGGGAGCAAGCAGTTTCTGTCTGACTGGAGTGTGTAAAACACGCTCCACGTAACACAGAGCAGCTCTTAAATCACTTAGATTTTCCTCTTTATGATGCCATTGCAAATTAGCTATTTTTTGCATTTGTAATTAGAGGGTAGAACAGATGGAGAGGCCATAGTTGGGGAGATAAATTTGTAGCAGTAACCAGGGCTGCAGTGGCCTGCGGCTGCTCCGTACCCCCGCTGTGAGTCATCCAAAAGCCTCCCAGGAAGCCAAGGCTGCAGGACCCCCTCCCGCCCAACTTCTTTCTCATTTGGGGAGACGACTCCTTCCCAACTACTGCGGGAAAGCAACAAAAGTAGAACCTACAATTCTGGAAAATCCCCTCAGCTCCCGTCTTTATTTGGCACGAACCACACGATCTCTGTCCATCAGAAATAAACACGGGGCATTGGTTTAAGAGTCACCAAAATGAAGCATTTTCCTACAAGATCCAATCATAAGAAGCGCTTTGGAGAGCGCTAAGCTTGTGGCTAATCCATCAACACCTCCTTTTGCCTGGAAAACAAACTCCGAGGAAATAATTGGCAAGTATGTCCAAGCACAGTGTCTGCTGCATGGTAGGTGTTTAATAAATACTCATGAGAAGATGCTTAGCTGGGAGGATCTAATACATAGAAGTCTAAAGGTCGTTTGTTTGGATGAAGCTATTTCTGGAGAATCTAATCAGTCCAGGGGTCCTGCCGTCCCCAGCTGATCCCTGGGGGAAGGTGAGACAGGTGAGCTGTCCCTGGAAGGCTCTGCTATCACTACCCCGATCTAGGCTGGATGACGGGGCACCCCGTTTCTTTCCCAGAGTATCTCATCTGTGCTGAGAGCATGCTCATCTGCAACCAAGAAATTGGAAGGCTTCAGTACGTGAAAAGTGAACCTTCTAAAAGCCCTGGCTTCTTTTTCAAGCCCAAAGGAAGAGGTTTATGTTTGGGATATTGGATAGCAGTTCAAGCCCGGTTAACACAGCTCTCCCACCACAAATCACCCTGTTGCATTCTCAGATGACACTGGCCATATAAGTGCCGCTGGGTTTGCAAGACATGCCTTTTGCTGAAATGTAAAACGAGGGCGGGGAAACTGGATATAAGGCATTGGCATGAGGATCCGGTACTGATCTGAGACCTACTTGGAATCCTGCTTCTGTTCTGCCTGTGTGAAAACATAATTTTGATTATATGGCATATGGATAATACCACATGGCCCCTAACTACCATTCCTGTCCAACTTCAACCAGTCTGCAAAAATGTTGCTGACAGCCAACAGCTGAAGGAAGATCTTTCCATGGGTTGCATAGAGCAGGTGTTTGTATGGTGAAGTCTTAGAGCGGGTAGCACACGTTATGCTCTCTTTGTAAACTAAAACCTTACATTTGTCACCATGTAGAGAAAACGACATGGAAAGAAATAAGTTTCTAAGAAAGAACAAACCTGGCTGGGCGCGGTGGCTCACGCCTGTAATCCTAGCACTTTGGGAGGCCGAGGTGGGTGGGTCACCTGAGGTCAGGAGTTCAAGA